>OMPJ01010010.1:0-34538 GCA_900312935.1 Carapus acus
TTTTCCAAGTCCCTTGATATTTTTCAGAGAAGATACTTAAGCTTGAAAAATCAAGCCTGACAGAGTAAGAGGGGATGAAGGTGCACATCTCTGATCTGAACAACTTGCTCTGTAGTGATGGATAATATCTCTGCAGTAACTACCTTTACTCTTTCAGGGCTGACTTCCAACATGAATCACAGATTTGCTCTGTTCACTGTCACTTTATTGTGCTACTGTGTTATTTTGGCAATCAACATTTCTCTTATTCTGGCAATCTTCCTTGATAAAAGTCTGCATGATCCTATGTACATTCTGATCTGCACTTTTTGCATGAACGTACTCTATGGGACAACAGGTTTTTACCCCAAATTCCTGATGGATCTTCTGTCTCCTGTTCCCACCATCTCCTATTCTGGCTGTCTAATTCAGGCTCTGGTGCTCTACTCATATGCTTTCAGTGATCTGACTATCTTATCAGTCATGGCCTATGACAGATATGTGGCAATATGTCAGCCTCTCCAGTATGTCTCTGTCATGACAAAGCAGAGACTCATATTATTAACAAGTTTATCTTGGATTGTACCTTTTGGTATCATGGCTGCAAATGTCTTTTTTTCATCCAGACTGACGCTATGCAGGTCAAAAATCAACAAAATCTATTGTGTGAATTGGATGATTGTTAAACTTGCTTGCTTCCCCTCTGAAACAACCATTATTCACATAGTTGCCTCTTTGACAATAGCTATGTATGCGTGTGATGGTGTCTTAATACTTTGGTCTTATGTTTGTCTTATCAAAACCTGTGTGAATTCATTGGAAAACAGGAGGAAGTTCATGCAAACGTGTACGCCACATTTAATCTCTGTAGTCATATTTGTTGTTGCTATGCTGTTTGATGTAATAACCATGCGGTTTGACTCAGGAATCACATCTCAACCCCTTAAAAATTTTTTGGCATTAGAATTTCTTGTTATTCCTCCGCTAATTAATCCTCTTGTTTATGGTTTCAAATTAACCAAAATCCAGAGCCGAATTCTGAGGTGTATGAAACCTAGCAGTAAATAATTTGTCTTTCAACCTGTCCTAATGAGGTCCTTACAAAGATAATCTCATATATTGCGTGCTGAGTTAGTCTGTAACATGCAGTACATTTTCTCTCTAAGCATTGAATAACCGATGTGAAGAAAGTATGAGTATAAGCCGATGTACTGTTTGGAAATAATCGTTTTCTGCATTTGGTAAGAGTTTCAGTGCGTCTCTCTACACAAAGCTTTGTGTGTGTGCGCGCATGCGCCTGTGGGTAGTTTTCCTCTACTGTCTGCTCTTCCTCTGGGATAAGCAAGAAAAATGTTAAAATCTTCTGTAGTATATATTGTGAAATAAGGATTGGTAGAATTTCACTCATTAAATGAATCCACGGTTTTGTCATACAAAAGTAAAATGATAAGGCTGATGGAAATAATGCACAGGCTTCTTTTTTTCCTTTGTTTGATAGATTGAGACACAAGATTAAGACACAAGAAATATTGTCACAGTTCGAAATTTTAAGGTGGGTTGAGCACAAGATACAGTATCATATGTTCAATAAGTGACTGGATAATTGTGGATTGGGAGGTCATCACTGTTAATGGGGATCACACAAAGCAGGGTTGGTGTGTGTGTGAAACGCACTTGTTGAGAATACGTGTGTGTGTTGGTTTGAATATGGGGTTGCTTTATGTCGCTTTAAGACGTTTAGGAGGATTGGTAACACAGGAAAATTTGCAGCTGCTCATCATGCAACCTCAACCACCAATTAAATCATTTTCACTGTGACAGGACTGTTTGCTTTTTGTTCTTTCTATCATATATTCTGGAGTGAGTAATTTCACATCAATTCCCAAAACCTAGTTCAGGTTTCCACGGGGGTTGGGCAGGAGCCAAACACCACACCTCACACCTCCCCTTACCATTGCAAACAAGAAGAGGCTCAGGGCTGTTTAACAGGTTTTCATCTCAGCTAACATTAAATCCATCTGCTCAACACCAGGGGCGCCATTTTCAAACCATGTATAGAATAGGTTCTATTTTCGTGCATGAAAAAGCCCAAAAAGTACCAAAAAATCTGTATTTACGAAACGTGCAGAGACCGGCTTGCACTCACATTTTTATGTACCTGTGCACTGGGATCGAAAGGGAGAGATGTTGTGCATACACCTGGTCAGAGGTGTGCGTAAGTTTACATACTTTTCTACAAACAAGTAGGTATTGGTAAATGTCACATTTTGCCTTGGAAAGTGCGTATGCGCTGTATGCGCATATTTATGTGCGCACGCACGGTTGATAAATGAGGCCCCAGGAGTTGGTTATTTGTGGTCTTTTGCTTTGCACTTTCGTCCTAGCGGTTTTCTTAAATGCACATGCAGTTGTAAAATATCAATACGTACTGGGTAAACCAGTATGAATGAATTAAGACATTCATTCCTTGACCAAGACAACTGGGCAGAAATCCAGATGTGTGTGACTTATTTCCCATTCTCGGATGACAAACATAATCTGATAAACTGTGTGGTTTCCATGGTCACTTCAATAATAGGACAAATTCAGACTCTGGATGAATCCAGGATTTTTGGGTGCACGCCAACAGGCTCAGACCAATCCAATCCCAGCCAAAACAATCAAGTGTTTTCAGATGCTCGCTTTCGGCATTTATTGCTCCAGCACTTGCTGTGAGTGAAGAAAATGACCTGAGTATGAGGAATATTGTTTTTAATGTGGTTACTATTCAAATGTAATTGTAACATTGTGAGACATTTTGTAATATGGTCAGATGGATTATGTATACATTAGTTATAATACAGCATTGCATGGAGAAGGAACCATGGGGTTCATGACGTTTAATCAAGTGAAACAAAATGTCTACACAATATGTTATGATACCATGTCTGACAGGTGTTCAGCCCTTCAACTCTTGAATTCAGAAGTCTTGAGTGATTATTTCATTTTTGCTACAACAAAACAGTGGATCCTTGAATAAGGTTTGGAAATGTGTGACTGAATTTCATATTCGAAAACAATAACAAACATAGTCAGTTCATATGGCAAATTAAAAAATATTTCCTTCTGTCTGTTGTCATTTGAAATGTTACAATATAGACAACAATTTATCAATATCCATGCTGCAATGCTGCAATATCACAATAGCATGTCATGGGCACATGATCAAGGGGAAACAGATGAATATACTGATGCCATTGCTTCGGGACATATGCATGTTACTGTCTTCAGCAAAAAATGTTCATTCCAGTCAAGTTTTCAGCTCATACTTCTTATATGCTGAAAAGAAACAAATATAAATGTATGTCGCAAACAAACCTTTGAAAAAATTGTTGAGAGGAGAAAAGCAGACGAAATGTTAATGATTGTTAGGTTTCATAGACCTCTGAATTCGGCTCTGAATGTTCGTTAGTTTGAAACCGTAAACAAGAGGATTAATTAGTGGAGGAATGACAAGAAACTCTAATGCTAAAAAGTTTTGAAGAGGTTGAGACATATTTCCTGAGTCAAACCGCATCGACACTACATCAAACAGTAACGCGACAACAAATACAAGTAAAGAAATTAAATGTGGCATGCATGTTTGCATGAACTTTCTCCTGTTTTCCAATGAAGTCACACAGGTTTTGATAAGACAAACATAGGACCAAAGTATTAAGACACCATCGCACACGTAAATACCAATTGATACAGAGGCAACTATTCCATTAATAGCCGTTTCAGAGGGGAAGCAAGCAAGTTTAACAATCATCCAATTCACACAATAGATTTTGTTGATTTTTGACCTGCATAGTGTCAGTCTGGTTGACAAAAAGACATTTGCAGCCATGATGCTAAAAGGTACAATCCAGGAGAGACTTGTTAATAATACGAGTCTCTGCTTTGTCATGACAGAGACATACTGGAGAGGCTGACATATCGCCACATATCTGTCATAGGCCATGACCGATAAAATAGTCAGATCACTGAAAGCATACGAGTAGAGCACCAGAGCCTGAATCAGACAGCCAGGATGGGAGATGGTGGGAACAGGGGACAGAAGATCCATCAGGAATTTGGGGTAAAAACCTGTTGTCCCATAGAGCACATTCACACACAGAGCGCAGATTAGAATGTACATAGGTTCATGCAGACGTTTATCTGAGATAATGGCCACAATAAGACAAATATTGACTGCCAGAATGACAGAGTAGCACAATAAAGTGACAGTGAACAGAGCATATCTGTGATTCATGTTGGAAGTGAGTCCTGAAAGTGTAAAGGTAGTAATAACAGAGATATTATCCATCACTACAGAGCAAGTTGTTCAGATCAGAGATGTGCACCTGCATCCCCTCTTAATCCACCAGGCTTAATTCTCCATCTTATTAATATCTTCTCTAATAAATAACAAGGGAGTTGGAAAATCAGCCTGACCAATTGGTGGTCGAGAAGAGTTTGAGTTAAGGTTACAGCAACATTAGGTCATAAAATCAACTGCTTACGATGTAGGCACTTAGCTGAGCAGAGATACTCTTTCTTTTTTTTTTTTTGAGGGCCAAACAAAAATTCGATTCCAGCCATTGACACCTCCTCTAGAGCCACATTAATTGCTAGAAGCTGTCGGTCTCCAATGTCACAATTGAGCTTGATGGGGGTGAGTCTATGCCAGGGGTCTCAAACTGGTGGCCTGCGGCCCAAGTCTCCAGGGACAGCTGAGAGACCAGCATCAGAGGACAACAGTCAAAGTGGCACAGAGCACAGCTCTGAGCACCGCAGAGAACAGCTATCAGAGCATTGCTGACGACAGTGAGCGCTCCTACCACAGACATCATGCAACATCATTCAGACCAGCAACTCAGTCTGAATGATGTCACAAACCTCCTCTCCTCCTTTGTCTTCGTCCAACAGTAGCATTGTTTCCAAGTGCACCCTGACCGCACTGCAGCCACTCGTTTGTATGCTGGGCCACAACCGATTCGTTATGGCATATTAACTGTGTCATATTGTTGTCTATGTCACATTATTTGTGATCTGGGTATCAAACTGTTGCATCCCAGTTTTACGCCTGAAGCCATCCAGACACAACTCTCACCGCTTGGGACCAGCACAAGAACCTCACTACACTGGGAAGTTAACTTCCTAGTGTGGGACCCATAAGTACAGGTGTTTATGAACATGCCCCCGCCCCCAATCTGCATTATTTATTTATGTTATTATTCATTTTTTATTGTTAATTACTATTTCTGCTATTTTCAATGTTCACCGTTAATTTATTCACAATTGTTTGACTGTATGCTGATGAATGTAACAGAGTGTGTGTGTTTAATGTGAGGCAGAAAATGGAATTTAGTGCAGGCACTGTGGGCAGCCAGGAGTTCAGCCAGGTGTCCTAGGGTCGGGAAGGTGCGTAGGTGTTCTATAAGAAACAGAACGCCGCAGCGAGCAACCGCATTGACATACCGCGCCTGTATTCCGGTGCTGTCAGATTGAAGGAAAGAAACAAACATCATGCACGCCTGGGAGTTCTATTTTGTCCGAGTGTGCAACACTGCTTAATTCTCCCTCTGTGACTGTTCACGGGAAATCAAGGCACACACCCCCCACCCCAACATCTGGAACACCCTCACCCTCAACATTAGTAACATAAACTCTTTGACCAGCTTCCAATCCTGTCGGAAAACCCACCAAACTATGTTTAGATTTTGTTTTACGTCTCTGGTGCTGATGTGAATTTGTCACTTTTTCTGCATTTTAATGGCCTTTTTGCAGTGCCCTTGAGTGTTTGTAAAGGTGCCTTTAAATAAAAGGTATCATTGTTATTATTTTCAGTTATATATGTATGTGTGTGTGTGTGTGTGTCCAGTGTACACATATGTACATATATAAGTAAACACATACTGTATATGTGTATATAAGTAAGTGTGTAAGTAAGTAAATGATTAAATCAGTGAATAAGTCGCGTCACGGAAACGCGTCATGAAAGTGTATTTACTCACTTGTTTATCTATTTATTTATTTGTTTTTAGAGTTAAGGTTGGTTAGTTAGTTTGTTTACTTACTCATGTACTTACTCTCTTACTTATATCTATACATACATATAGAGTGAGAGACATATATACTTATATCGACTTAAACAGATATGACCATGCCTGTCTCCTTTGAGAGCTAAAAGAACTGAGAAAAAAAACTCCTTGAAATGCCTCTGAAACTGCATAGTAATGGGCACACACAAGCAAACTCAAAAACTCTAATACACACACACACACATACATACAGTACATAGAGTCACAACAGCATGTTCTGGACTCTCTTTTATTACAAGTCAGAGAAAACTGACAAATTAGACTAAACTAATCCTGCAGGCAATGGGTGGGATAAATTTCAAGGTAACTACAGCTTTCTCTTCCTCTTTTCCTCCTAACTAGCAGCTCAATCTCCATCATCCACCATCTCTCCTCTGCACATGACCAAACCATCCCAACCTTAACTCTCTGACCTTCTCCCAAAATGGCTCTACCTTAGCTCTTTCTCCGATGGTCTCGTTTGTAATTCTGCCGAGCTAGATTGGTAACTATGACAACATGACCAAATTTATGTGTACATGAGATAAGGAGTCAAGACATTATTTCCTGTTGAGTTTTATACAACCCACAATTCTGCTCTGAACATTCGTTAGTTTGAAACCATAAACAAGAGGATTAATTAGTGGAGGAATGACCAGAAACTCTAATGCCAAAAAATTTTTAAGACCTTGAGACATAGTTCCTAGGTCAACCCGCATGGATACCATATCAAACAGCATAGCAACAAGAAATACAATTAAACAGATTAAATGTGGCATGCATGTTTGCATGAATTTTCTCCTGTTTTCCAATGACCTCGCACAGATTTTTGTAAGACAAACATAGGACCAAAATATTAAGACACCATCACAGATATAAATACCCCATGACACAATTGTAACTATTCCATTAATAGCTCTTTGTGAAGGGAAGCAAGCAAGTTTAGCAATCACCCAATTAACACAATAGATTTTGTTGATTTTTGATCTGCACAGTGTCAATCTGGAAGTTAAATAGACATTTGCAACCATGACTGTAAAAGGTACAATCCAGGAGAAACTTGTTAATATTATGAGTCTCTGCTTTGTCATGAAAGAGCTGTAGTGCAGGGGCCGACATATCGCCACATATCTGTCATAGGACATGACTGATAAAATGGTCAGATCAGTGAACGCATACCCATGGAGCACCACAGCCTGAATCAGACAGCCAGAATAGGAGATGCTGGGAACAGGAGACAGCAGATCCATCAGGAATTTGGGATAAAAAAATGTTGTGCCATAGAGTACATTCACACAAAGAGTGCAGATTAGAATGTACATAGGTTCATGCAGACTTTTATCTGAGATAATGGCCACAATAAGAGAAATGTTGACTGCAAGAATGACGCAGTAGCACAATAAAGTGACAGTGAACAGAGCAATTCTTTGATTCATGTTGTAACTCAGCCCTGAGAGAGTGAAGACACTTACTGCAGAGATATTATCCATCAGAGAACAGAGCAACACAGAGTGAGTGGTACAGATCAGAGATGTGCACCTTCATCCCCTGTTACTGCGCTAGGATTCACTCTCCACCTTATTAGTGTCAAACTGAAAATCGCCCTGACCAATTAGTACTCAAGAACAGTTTGAATCATGGCAACAATAACAACAACGTAGGCATGCGACAGCACGTGTCACATTAGGTCACACAATTAAGCCCTGAAGTCCTGCCCTTGTGTCTACTTTTCATCTCTCGAACCTTTTGTTGACATTAACCTTTTCTTGTTCACTCTGAATCATTTCTTTTATGTGAGAGCAGAAACACTAACATACTCAGTAAATACATGCAGTTGGACAAGTTTAGCTATGCCGGGATACATGCAAGAGAAACTAACATATGCATATATCTCCAAAGGGACTCCTCAATAATTACTATGACAAGATGGTTAGGTGTAACATCTATTCTGAAATGTGTCAAGATATTGTTTTTTAGTTTGAGCATTCAAAAAGGCTAGACTTAGGTCTTGGATGGTGAGTTGTAAGTTAGAGACAACAAATTCCAAAATTTTTAATGTGAATAATATTAGGAACAGTCATGTCAGCATATTAAAGGCTTTAATGGATGGTTAAGCTTGTGATCATCTTTACATAAAGACATAGGTATTTGAATAGCTGGAGCAGGGAGATGCAAAGCTTTCTGTCACTAATTGTTTAAGCATGTTAAGAACGTGTGTAGTGTGTAAAATCTTACAGGACCTCATGTTCTTACCAACACCCTCATACCCTTAGCATGTGACCATCACACACATCAACCCCACTCTGGGTGATCCCCATCAATGATGGTGACTCACTATCACAATTTGCCTGTTACCTGCCACTATATACTGCATGTTACCATCACTTTGCCATCAGACTTTGTATTGAAACAAAATCTCACGTTAAATGCCTCAAATACTTAAAAGCCTTTATATAAAATCATCCAGTCTGTTCTGTCGATTCATGTTTTACATAACTGACTATAAAACGTTTAACCTTTGCCCATACCTACACAGACATAAGCTCTGAAAAATATACAGAAACCATTGTTTAGAGAAACATATATGTTATTATTGAGTGCAGAAAACTGTTCAATCAAATCACTTTGTCTATTATAGTGTATGTTCTTATCATATATTCAAAGCAGTGAGCTTAGACTGAAAATTGTAGACTAACCCTGCTGGCAATCAGTGAGTATCTCTGAAAAGACTACAGCAATACAGTCAAACCTATACTGTAAAAACATGTGAGCAAGAGGAAACACGTTACTGAGTGTCAGGTTTCACACACCTCAGGATTCGGCTCTGAACCTTCGTTAGTATGAAACCGTAAACAAGAGGGTTAATTAGTGGAGGAATGACAAGAAACTCTAATGCTAAAAAGTTTCGAAGAGATTGAGATGTATTACCTAAAACAAACCGCATGGATACTACATCAAACAGAAGAGCAATAACAAATACAAGTAAAGAGATTAAATGTGGCATACATGTTTGCATGAACTTCCTCCTGTTTTCCAATGAATTCACACAGGTTTTGATAAGACAAATATAAGACCAAATTATTAAGACACCATCGCACACATAAACAACTATTGTCAAAGATGCAACTATTCCATTAACAGCTGTTTCAGAGGGGAAGCAAGCAAGTCTAACAATCATCCAATTCACGCAGTAGATCTTGTTTATTTTTGAGCCACATAGTGTCAGTCTGGATGTTAAAAATATGTTTGCAGATATAATGCCAAAAGGTGCAATCCAAGAGAAACTTGTTAATAATATGAGTCTCTGCTTTGTCATGATAGAGACATACTGCAGGGGCCGACATATAGCCACATATCTGTCATAGGCCATGACTGATAAGATGGTCAGATCACTGAAAGCATATGAGTAGAGCACCAGAGCCTGAATCAGACAGCCAGAATAAGAGATGGTGGGAACAGGAGACAGAAGATCAATCAGGAATTTGGGGTAAAAACCTGTTGTCCCATAGAGTGCGTTCAAGCAAAAAGTGCAGATCAGAATGTACATAGGTTCATGGAGACTTTTGTCTGTGATAATTGCAGCAATAAGAGAAATATTGATAGCAAAAATAACAGAGTAGCACAATAAAGTGACAGTGAACAGAGCAAATCTGTGATTCATGTTGGAAGTCAGGCCTGAGAGAGTAAAGGTAGTTACTGCAGAGATATTATCCATCACTACAGAGCAAGTTGTTCAGATCAGAGATGTGCACCTTCATCCCCTCTTACTCTGTCAGGCTTGATTTTTCAAGCTTAAGTATCTTCTTCTGAAGAAATATCAAGGGACTTGGAAAACTAGCCAGGCCAATAGGTAGTCGAGAAGAGTTTTGAGTCACGGCAATAACAACAACAAAAGAAAATTATGTGAAACATTAGGATGTACATTTCTTTTTTCACTAAAAAAACAAAATGCAGCTGTAAAACATTGTGGAATGTAAAGTACAAATGTCAAAATTAATCATTTCACTACATGTGACGTAAATGTTACTGCAACATTATGCAAACCAGACCTGTAGATTACCATCTATACTCGACCATAAGTCGATCTCTTTAGACAATGACACCACTGCCAAACACATCGATCGGGCTGATAGAACTTAAAATGTTGATATACAAGGATAAGTGTTAGATTACGTACAGGATACTAGGGGTGTAAGAAAACATCGATACTCGTGAATATGGCAATATTTTATTTGGCAATATCGTATCGATATTCGACGGAGCTGTATCGATTTTTTTTTAAATTAACAATTGACATGCAAATATTCATGGCGTTAGTTAATTTCTGTGTTGCAATCAAACCTCTGGCCGCTAAATGTAAACGAGTAATAATACTAAATAAATGAGTGGATACTGCGCAACAAACTATTCAGGAATCAGGAATCTTTCATTGTCATTATAGCAATTGAGTTGAGTAATGAAACTAAGGTGCTGCATTCAGGTGTAAGTAGTTAGGAAAGAAAAGAATTCAGGATGTTAACTCATCTTGAAGCAGAAAAAAACTCATTTACAGCAGAAGTATTGTTATGTTAGATTATACAGGGACTGCATAAAATCCAGTATCAGTGACTGTTGACCATATCAAATTTTGTTGAGTCCTGCAAACTTTTATTTATTTAGGCAGATGGGAAAATTCCTTAATTGAGATTACACTGAAAAAGTGATGTTGCAGAGCATGGTACTTAATTTTTGTCAATAACAGTTTACATTTTTTGTTAGTATCTTAACAAATATTTTCTTAAAATATCTACAGCTTTAATGTAACATTGTTTACATTTTTTTTCTTCAATCCTGCAAATGCAAACTAATAATAATAATAATAATAATAATAATAATAATAATAATAATAATAATAATAATAATAATAATAATAACAATAACTAACAAACTGTTCTCTGATGGATAATATCTCTGCGGTAAGTCTTCACTCTCTCAGGGCAGAGTTCCAACATGAATCACAGAATTGCTCTGTTCAATGTCACCTTATTGTGCTACTGCGTCATTCTTGTAGTCAACAGTTAAATGTTGACGTAATGGTTAAATAAAAAACTACTTCATATATTGATGATTGAAAAACTGGGACTAAACCCATTTACAGAGGAAATTACGCAAAACAAAATCCACGTGGTTTTCGAGCATGTTGTGTTGTTAAAAAAAACATGAGCCTGTACTCAGTTACCCGACAATAAGTCGACCTAAATTAAAGGCATCCCCTGCAATGATGACAGTACGCACAGTGATATGAACTTTGACTAGATTATCTCAAGTCATGGCCGAATAGATGCTCACTTCTTCTGGAATCTGATCCCTCCAAGGTGCTTATTGTTTGTTCCTCTGAGTAGTTTTACCCATTTCCTGTGTCCTGTATCCTTGCTCTTCAGTCACCTTTACGTTTGTGATCATGAGAAGGCATCGCCCTCTGTTTGCCATCTCCTGCTTGTCGTTTTGGTTGCCCTCTATTGAGCGCTGCATACACACTCAATTCACTCTCCTTTCATACGTTACAAATATGCCCTCACTGTACATTTATCAGAATTATTTCCATCTGCACCCTGTGAACCACCAACATCACAGCTGCTTGTTGCTCAGCCAGGCCACAGACAATAGAATTCTGACTCAGTGTGATTTGCAAATGTATTAATGCCAGATGAACGTCATGGTGCAACCCTCACCATTTACCAGGGCTTGAGACAGGCACAAGAGCTCAAATAGACTACAAAGTGGCTTTCTTGTGGCTGGTTGACTGCATAGTGTTAAAAATACAAATGTTTTGTTTGTCTTCGTTATCACATTGAACAATGAAATAAACACAATTGTTCACGTTGGCTCTATGTGGTGCTTTTATTGATTTTCTTCTGTGAAAGATTGATCAGAAACACAAAGATGTAAGAATTCAATAACTTCCAGATGTTGGTTGACACTGGGCTTAAGCAAGATCAAAAGGTTAGATAGTAAATGATGCAGCTGCTGACGGCAATAAATCGCTGTCTTGATTGAAATACAAGATGAGCCTTTTATATGACAATTCCACCTCCAAATGATTCATTTCAGGAAAATTTCCAAAGAATCACCGACAATACAGTTTTGCACTCTATTCAATTTGAGATGATAGATTTTGAGGACTGACAACTGAGATAAAAATACAGGTAAATCAGTTTTGTAAAATTACTCATAGCATACATACAAACTGCGTCCCTGTGAAAACATTCACTTTGAGCCACAAAGGGCACTATCCAGAAGCAAAATGAAAGATGAACCTGAGAATGCCAAAGTGATGTTAAATGTTTATTTGAACCAAGTTTAACAACTGCCTGGAGTTGAAATGCAGGAGAGATGTGAGATCGTAAATGTAATTTGTGAGATTCTGAAGGTAAGAAAATCACAAAAACGCATTGTCCGTCAAGCACTGTATCACATGTTGCACTATATACAGAGGGAGAGGAGTGGAAAGTCAGTTACATCGATTAAGTGGTAAAAATGAGGCAAAGGCGAAGAAGTACTTACTTTCAGACAAAATTGTGTTGAGACATGCCTCAATTTGACAAATCTACAATCTATAAGCATGCTCTATTCTTAGATTTATCAACCTATCGGTTTCTACTTTTTCCAGCACATCTTCTGGATCTAAGAAATAACAAAATATTTTGACGAATTTTGGTCAGTTTCAAACCATAAATTACAGGGTTAAGGATTGGAGGAATGAGGAGAAACTCCACCGAGAGAAAGTTCTTCAGGGGTTGAGGTGTGTTTTCAGAGCCAAATCTCATGGCCATGAGATCAAACAGGATCGTAGAAAGAAAAGTGATTAAGGAAATTAAATGTGGCACACATGTTTGCATGAATTTTTTTCGGCTCTCCAAATTATTCATACAAGTTTTAACAAGATACATGTAAGACCCAAAAATGAAAACACCATGAAGTACATAAACAACAATTGTGAAGAAAGAGAAAATTAAGTTTCGAGATGTGTCTGTTGAAGGACATGCCAGTTTAACAACAAGCCAGTTAGCACAGTAAAGCTTGTCGACATTTGAGCTGCATAGCTTTAATCTAGATGTGAGGATAACATTTATAGACATCACACAATAAGGAATTATAGAGCACAAAAAGATTAAAATGATGGTTTTTTGCTTTGTCATGATGGAGTGATACTTCAGTGGTTGACATATAGCCACATATCTGTCATACGCCATGAGTGCCAAGATAGACAAATCAGCGCAGGCAAACGAATGCATCACAAAAGCCTGGATGAGGCATGCAAGATAAGAAATGACATGCACATTAGACAGCATATACGAGAGGAAGTGTGGGTAGAACCCTGTCGTTCCATATAGCCCGTTTAGGAACAATACACACATTAGCATATACATGGGCTCATGTAGACTTTTATCCAATATAATCGTCACAATGACGGTAAGAGAAACCAGCACAATCACACAGTAGGACAGCAAAGTCAGACAGAACAGAACAATTCGCTGGTTCATTGTGGCGTTCAGCGCAGTCAAGGTAAACACAGTAATCAATGAATCATTACCCATAGTAAGGAATGCAGCTGGATACGTGTTACCTATGTGTCTCAATTGCGGGCATCATGACTTTGCTTGTGCTTTAACTTACACAGCTCATTTTATCTTTGAGTTAATTGGCTGGTGGATTGTAGCAGCCAATCACATGGCTGGAAAATGTCTCATTCGATTGTTTTGAATGTCTGTTTTTGGTATCCCACAAGATAGGCATCATCTACACCAGTGTTTCCCAAACTTTTTTCAGCTGCGTCACATTTTGACGTTGTAAATAATTCCTGGGCACACCGTGTTAGTTGTGGACGGGGGACGGGGGGTGCACATGACTAATTTGGCCACGGCACACTGGCAGACACGACATCGGCTGGAAAACACCGATCTACACAACATCTATAGCAATGTGTTCCCTCAAAAGACCAAGCACACATTTTCACATTAAAACCGCAACTGATCTGACACTGAAATCATAATTCTAATGCATCAGACTTAAATCATTTGTTCTTAGAGACTTTTACCATACATGTGTTTTCAGGGCAATTGTGATTTTTCCATCCCTCCGCATCTTTGTGGTGTTGGGACAGCAAATGCTGAAAGTGGCCCCACGTTAACAACAATCATTTCCTCAGACTGGCATAATCTGTCATCAGAATATAAACAAAATGACAAGCTGGTATTGTTTGTCAAGGGTCAAATAGGCAAACACGTAATTCCCAGGTAACAAGTCAATTATACACCAACAGGGAACGAGCACATTTTACATTCACCCTGAGCTACAGCTAATGCAGGAGGAGAGGTTGGAATTCCACCACCTTCTTCACATACAAACCCAAGAGCTAATATCTATCAGTTGATAGATTTACATTTTTTCAGATTATGGATCTGAGAGTATAACAAGCATTTAATTTGTAACATACTGTATTCTATAAATTGTACATACTAATGTATTCATATTTTGTATAGAAAGAAAGTCATGATAAAGTATACAAAGTAAGACATCTTGAAAGCAGTGTTAACTTCTAATCAGACTGTAATTGTTGGTGTGCTGCTCAAGATTAGCTTTCACATTTTAAACATAATAAAATGTTCTTGCGAATTTTTGTCAGTTTGATACCATAAATCAGGGGATTAATTATTGGCGGAATGACAAGATATTCAAGTGAGATAAAGTTCTTCAGGGCCTGAGGTGTGTCTTTAGAGCCAAATCTTATATGCATGAGATCAAAAAGGATTGTCAGAATAACAGTGAATAGGGAGAGTAAATGTGGCACACATGTTTGCATGAACTTTTTCCTGCTTTCTACATTATTGATACAGGTCTTGATAACATATATATATGAAGCAAAGATGAAAACACCGTGAAGTGTGTAGAACATGATAGTAAAATAAGCCACGATGCTGTGAACAGTGGTATCTGCTGTGGGACACGCTAGTTTAACAATAAGCCAATTCCCACAAAAAGGTCGGTCAATGACTGAGCTGCACAAAGGCAATCGAGATGTAAGGGTAACATTGACAGATATCACACAAAAAGGCGTGATAGAGGAAAATAAACTTAAAAAGAGGGTTTTCCGTTTAGTCATGATGGAGTGGTACTGCAGTGGTCGACAAATTGCCACATATCTGTCATAAGCCATAACTGCCAAAATAGTCATATCACTGCAAGCAAAAGAATGCAACACCACAGCCTGAACGAGACATCCAAGATAAGAGATAACATGCACGGGAGACAGCACGTATGAGAGGAAATGCGGGTAGAAGCCTGTTGTCCCGTACAGTCCATTAATGAAAAACACACACAACAGAATGTACATGGGTTCATGCAGACTTTTATCCAGAAAAATGGTCAAAATGACAGTCACAGAAAGCAGCAGGATCAAACAGTAACACAGCAAAGAAAGACAGAAAAGAATTCTTCGCTGGTTCACTGTCAGGTTGAGAGCCGAAAAAGTAAGCATACCCACAAATGAATCATTACCTGTGTGAAAACCTGCAGGTTCCATGGTACCTGTGTCCACCCCCAAACTGAACGTCTCTGCTCGTCCTCTCGCTAATGGCATGGCATCATGCACTCTTGTGAAAGTTCATGATGCTGTATTGCATAAGCCAATCGGAGGGCTCATATGAATGTGACTCAAAGCGTGCTTGAAATAAAGTGTGAAAAGTAAATGATGGGATTAAACAATTATAAAACCCACCTTATCTACTAATTGGCTCCACTGTGTGTGCACATATATCTCTAACTAAAAAGCCTGCATTGAAGGACAAGCCCCTGAATGGGACAGACGATTCGCATTTGAGAGATGGCTGATACCAGTATAACATACCAAGGGCAGGAAAATCAGGGCTGAAAGACAGCAACACAGAGGCACTACTCATAGCTGCTTAAGAATTGATCCTGAGCACTTGGCCAAAGGAGGCTTTCTTATTCCAGACAGGACAAGCACCTCACAGCGGGGTCCAACATGTCATAACCAAATGGCAGGCATATTGTAAAGAGATATTGGCACTGAGTGTGAGTTGGAGGACCCCAGGTCCACATGGAGGACACTTCCCCACAAAAATAGCTGAGAATGACAGAGTCAAGGTTCTGTGGGACTTCCAGATCCAAACTGACAAGCTAGTTGGGGAAAGTCAAGTAGAAATAGTGGTGGTTGATACACAACAGGGGAGGCCAGCGTTGAGGAACACTGCGACAGCAACATCAGGAAGGAGGAGCATGATGATCTTGAAAAAGAAGGGCTAAAAAAGATGTGGGGTGTTGTAGTGTTACCCACGGATATCGGTGCACTCAGGGCAGTCACCTCCAGAGTGGGGGAGTGGCTCAAGCAAACCCCAGAGACAACATCTGAGATATTGGTCCAGAACGCTAAAAAGGTTGATGGACAGAACAGTCCACTGACATCCATGATCAAGCCTTGCGTGGACCCCCAGTTGCTTCACATTCAATATCATCCATGAAAAGGAGTTGTAGATGCCAGCATCCACCTGTTTATGGAAACTGTGTCAACACCCTCTTAGATGAAAAGGGAAACTTATACTAGGTAAACTTTGTGAGGGTCTTGTTTTTCGTCCTCTGCCAAGATTCTCTCTTGAGTGAGGATGAAGAGGATGAAAGCAAATACCCCACCCTGCAAACTATGTATCTTGACTACTACATCAACATAACTAGATACTGTATATTGATGATAAAACACTGGAACTAGCAGAGAAGCTTCTTACTGAGGATATTTCGCAACCAAACCGAGCGGATTTCAAGCACAGTATGTACTAAAAAAACATTCGCCTGCCAGTTACTTGACTATGGCCAAAGTAAAGTTCTTTCTTCTGGTGTCTGATCCCTCCAGGGAGCTAATTGTTTGTTTCTCTCATGGTATTGCACATTTCTTGTTTCCTGTTCCTTGTTCTTCAGTCATTTCTTTATTTTGTGATCATGAGAGAGCATGGCCCCCTGTTTGCTCTCTCCTGTTTGTCATTTTGGTTGCCTGGTGTTGAGTGCTTAGTTTGAATTTGTTTTAAAAGTGCAAATGTTTTGTCTGGCTGCTTAATCACACCGAACCCTGAAAATAAACACAGTTGTCCACCCAGGCAAGATGCAGTGCTTTTATTACTTTTCTCATGTGAAAGATTGATCAGAAACACACCAATATAGTAATTAAAGGACCTCCAGATGTTGGCTGTAGCCAATAATTACTCATGACACTAAGCTCAAGCCAGTTCAAACGGTCAAATAGTCATGAAATCATAATATCGATGCATCAGATTTCAGTTATTTGTTCTTAGAGACATGTACCGCACACGTGTTTGTCACACAGTGTTAAATAAAGAACTTTCTGGCATTTGTGATTTTTCCATCCCTGCGCGTTTTTTTGTGGTGTTAGGACAGCCAATGCTGAATGTGGCCCCATGTTTACAACAATTATTTCCTTTCACCGGCACGATCTGTAGCATCAGCAAAGTAGCCATGAGGTCATCAAAATAAGAACAAATAGTCATGCTGGTATTGTTTTGTCAAAGATCAAATAGGCAGACATGGAATTCTCATGTAACGAGTCAATTACACACTGACAAGGAACAAGCACATATCACATCCACAGAGCTAAAGCTAATGCAGGAAGAGAGGTTGGAATTTCACCACCTTCCTCACATACAAACCCAAAAGCTATTACCTGTCATTATTACCTGCTGAGCATATATTTTATGAGATTATAGAGCTGAGAATATAACAAGCATGGGTATTATCAAACAATTTATCACATACTGTATTCTATATACTGTACACACTAATAAATTCATATTTCGTATAGAAAGCCAATAACAACACAATATAAAATGAGACAGCTTGAAACAGTATTAACTTTTAATCAGACTGTAATTATTGGTGTGCTTGTCACTTCACACGTGACAAATGTGTCACTTGTGGGCATTTATCAATTCTGCCCAAGATTAGCTTTCACATTTTAAATATGATAAAATGTTTTTGCGAATTTTTGTCAGTTTGATACCATAAATCAGGGGATTAATTATTGGCGGAATGACAAGATACTCAAGTGAGATAAAATTCTTCAGGGCCTGAGGTGTGTCTTTGGAGCCAAATCTCATATGCATGAGATCAAAAAGGATCGTCAGAAGAAAAGTGAACAAGGTCAGTAAATGTGGCACACATGTTTGCATGAACTTTTTCCTGCTTTCTGCATTATTGATACAGGTCTTGATTACATATATATATGAAGCAAAGATGAAAACACCGTGAAGTGTGTAGAACATGATAGTAAAATAAGCCACAATGCTGTTAACAGTGGTATCTGCTGTGGGACACGCCAGTTTAACAATAAGCCAGTTTCCACAAGAGGGTCGGTCAATGACTGAGCTGCACAAAGGCAATCGAGACGTGAGAGTAACATTAACAGACACCACACATAAAGGTGTGATAGAGGAAAACAAAACAAAAAAGAGGGTTTTCCTTTTCGTCATGATGGAGTGGTACTGCAGTGGTCGACAAATAGCCACATATCTGTCATAAGCCATAACTGCCAGCATAGTCAAATCACTGCAAGCAAAAGAATGCAACACCGCAGCCTGAGCAAGACATCCAAGATAAGAGACAACATGCACGGGAGACAGCACGTATGAGAGGAAATGCGGGTAGAAGCCTGTTGTCCCGTACAGTCCATTAATGAAAAATGCACACAATAAAATATACATGGGTTCGTGTAGACTTTTATCCAACAAAATGGTCAAAATGACAGTCACAGATAGCAGCAGGATCAAACAGTAACACAGCAAAGACAGACAGAAGAGAATTCTTCGCTGGTTCACTGTCAAGGTCAGAGCTGAAAAAGTAAGCACACTCACAAAAGAATCATTACCTGTGTGAATACCTGCAGGTTCCATGATACCTGTGTACAACCTCAAACTGAGCGTCTCTGCTCATCCTTTCACTGATGGGATGGCGTCATGCACTCTAATGAAAGTTACTGATGGTGTATCACATTAGCCAATCAGAGGGCTCATATGAACGTGACTCAAAATATGCTTGAAATGAAGTGCGAAAAGTAAATGGCGGGATCAAGCAATTACACAAGCCACCTCATCTCCTAATTGGCATTGCTGTGTAGGAACATATATTTCTAAAAAAAAGGAGCCTGCATGGAAGGACAAGCCCCTGCATGGGACAGAAGATTCACATTTTTGAGACGGCTGATAGCAAAAACACATACCAATTACAGATGTCCGACGATATTGGCATAAAAATGTAATATCGGTATTGGATTTTTTGGCTTTAAAACCGATAAAAGAAAAACAGATAAAAATAAAATAATGCTTGCGTTACACCGAAATAGTGCCTATGCGCTCCTGAAGCGTTTACCGGCGCACATACCGGTATCGTCCGATATCGGTATCGGTGAATTGAGAGTTGGACGATATCGGCATATCTGATATCAGCAAGAAAGCCAATATCGGACATCCCTAATACCAATGGCAGGAAAAGTTGGAGGTCCCTACTTCTAAATGGAGGACAAACGCCACCACACCCCCCCAACTCACAATAGTTGGGAGTGAATGAGCCAAGGGATTTCCATAGCCTGACTGCCAAGCAGGTTGGGAAAAGTCAAGCAGACATTGTGGTGGTTGATACAAAACGGGAGGGTGGTGGTGATGGACCCTGCTACATAACGTCAGGAAGGGAGAGCACAATACCACAATACCAAGAACCACAGAAATCTCTTATCTAGCTATCAAATTAAGACACTTCTTACTAGAGATGTCCAACAATATCGGCCCACCGATATTATCGGCCCGATATTAGCATAAAAATGTAATATCGGTATCGGATTTTTTTGCTTTAAAACCAATAAAATAAAAACCAATAAAAATACAATAATGCTTGCGTTATACTGAAATAGTGCCTATGCGCTCCTGAAGCGTTTACCGGCACACATATCGGTGTCGGCTGTTATCGGTATCGGTAAATTGAGAGTTGGACAATATCGGCATATCGGATATCGGCAAAAAAGCCAATTTCGGACATCCCTACTTCTTACACATCCACACATCCATTTGTCTTTACTGTCCTCAGAGAGAGACATAAGACCACATTTCATCATCCGATAATTCAAATTTATTTAACGTAATGTTACAGACCAGTTGTCAATTTTCAGGGATTTAAGTCTAATATAGTCATACAAATGTGCTGTGAAAAGCAAATTCATTTTTGTTCTATCTTTGCTCATTATTTTGCATCAGTACACCATTTCATTTATTGTTCCAAGTTTTCTAAGGCTCGTCAACCTTACTATTCAGCCCAAACACTGAAAATACAGTCCTCCACCCTTGCAAGATACTATGCTTTAATTGCTAACTGACCATGACAACAATGACAAATACATCACATTGCAGACATTGCTGGATTACAATTACTCAGACATAAACTGCAATCTACACAGTGGCTAATACTATGAGGACAATTTGTCTGTGTGGTTATTATTCAAACATAAATTATAAATTGTATAACATTTTCTGGAAAAGCAACCATGAAATGAGAGAAATTTCCACTACAGGATAGAAACATGCTAACAAGGAGTTATTTGCACAAATCACAGAATGAGTGCTTTTTGGAGATTCTTGCCTGCGTTTCTTTCTTGACTTGAATTTCAACATTGTCAAAAAATTTTCAAGTGCAACATTTTTTGATTGAAAATAAAAATCAATAATTGACAGCAACAAGGATGTTTGACACAGACAAACCTTAATTGAATTAAGGATTAAATAAGTTGTCTTAAGGTGTCTGTCGCCGTCAAGGCAATGAGAATGATAGTCAGAGATGATGTGAGATTTTTGGAATTAAATCTTTTCTAATATAAGCAAGGATATTATCATAGATTTCTTTTGCACTGCATTTTGAACGCAGTCATGTACAAACTAAGTCCCTCAAAATTGGTCATGCTCAACCTGTCATAAAAATGAGAAAATTGCAACAGAGTATAAACCCCCAGTTTTCTGCCATTATGAAAGATGTTAGTGGGGCCATATGCTTCAAGTCAACATAATGTGACTGTAATTATGTTCCACCTTTTAAAAATAGAAAAACCTTTTCACGAATTTTGGTCAGTTTTAAACCATAAATTACAGGGTTAATGATTGGAGGGATAAGAATAAACTCTATTGAGAGAAAGTTTTTCAGGGCTTGCGGTGCATCCTCAGAGCCAAATCTCATGTACATGAGATCAAACATGACAGCCCCAATAAAAGTGAATACAGACAGTAAATGTGGAACACAAGTTTGCATGAATTTCTTCCTGCTTTCTAGATTATTCACACACTTTTTGATTAGATACATGTATGACCCAAAAATGAAAAATCCATGTAGTGCGTAGAAAACGATTATATAGTAAGCCATTATGTTGTTGACAGTAGTGTCTGCGGTGGGACAGGCCAATTTGACAATAACCCAGTTCACACAAAAGAGTCTGTCTATGACAGAGCTGCATAATTTTAATCTTGACGTAAGAATAACATGGATAGACAGAAGACAAACAGGGGTTATTGAGGCAAAACAAATTAAACTCAATGTTTTCCCTTTAGTCATGATGGAGTGGTACTCCAGTGGTCGACAAATAGCCACATATCTGTCGTAGGCCATTGCTGCCAAAAAAGCAAGATCGCTGGCAGCATATGAATGCAACACCACAGCCTGAATAAGACACCCAAAATAAGAGAGAGCATGCACCGGAGACAGCATGTATGAGAGTAAGTGGGGGTAAAATCCTGTGGTCCCGTACACTCCATTTATGAAAAAGACACATAGTAGAATGTACATGGGCTCATGTAGGCTTTTATCCAGTATAATCGTCCCAATAAGAGTAAACGTCACCACCAGGATCACACAGTAGCACAGCAAAGTCAGGCAGAAGAGAAAAATTCGCTGGTTCATTGTCTCATTTAGTGCTGCTACAGTAATCACGCCCACAAATGAATGATTATCCATAATGAGGAAACCAGTTGTTTTGGCTGTACCTGTGTGTCTCCACCCCGAGCATAATGTCTATGCCCCTGCTCTCATGGATGGTGGAGATTTTCTTACCCCGTGACACTGCTCACTGGTGGGATATGTGAGCCAATCAGAGCTCTGAAATATTTGAGATGATATCAAACTGAAAAAATGCATGCAAGACCAAATCAGAGTACAACTGGAAATTTTATCGAAAACTAAGTCTGTTTTCATGTCTTATTGGCACATTCGAGTTTTTACATTAATGAGTGCCTTATATGACAGCCAGGTGTTGAAAAATAAACACATATTCCCCTCCTCGGCCCTTCACCCCCTCCCTACCACCTGTGTTCACAACTTCTATTCAAGAGTACATCAACACACTACACCCTCAAGAGTACATCAACAAACTACACCCCCACACACCAAGCTGAGCAACGTGAGAGTGTTCTGTAACAATATACTGGATAGACCTTTTCTCTAGCCTTTGCTAAGGCAGTGATCTGTCATCCAAAGCTCTCTGATGACTCTGCATGATGAATTAGTAGGATGATGAGGGTATGCAATGGATGATGAAGTCAACTTAGTTGTGTGGTTCGCGACTTGGTCTTTTACCCTGTGCTTTTCTTCCTCGTGGGTAGAAAGATGTTCAACAATGTAAAACTGTCAATCATACAAACAAGCACAAAGACGTCATAGAATTGGGAAGACCTCTGTGTGTTTACGTCACTCCTCCTTTTTGCACCATTTTCCATTTTCTGATGGGAGATATGGGAGTATGCTGTGTACATGATCACTTCAATAGTTTGGTAATTCCAGAGGTGAGATCATGGTTGGATTTCTGGTGTGTACAGACAGTGAAATGAAGCAATAGTGAAGTAACTTGCAAAGATTGGAGAGAAATTACTATATTTTACGACTTATTTTTTGTCACTCTCCCTCTGAGTTTGGCTGCTCCCTTCAGGGGGCACCACAGTAACTTATCCCTCTCCAACCACCTTTGTCCCCATAAACTGAAACACCCTTGCTTCCTGCATCTGAGTTAGAGCCACTGTTTCAAAACCCAACATCATGGCACCACCTTACAAACCTTCGCTTTCGTTCTAGCTGCTACTCCTCTATCACAAAGCACTCCTAACACTCTCCTCCACCAATGCCTCACTGCTTGCACTCTTTCAGGCCCGCATATATTTCAGAAATGGTAGAGCGTAAATTGCAAATTTCATCCTCTGGTGATTATTAAAGTGTAACATTCTTTCTCTCACAACGGTCTTGTTATCCTCAGACTTCTCCTGCACCACCTTAATATGTCGGCACCTCTCTGCCACTTCTGACTTACTCATACATTTCCTCTCTTTGCACACTCTCAGAACTTTTCTCGAGTTCCACCAGGAGACAGTGCAACTTCCTCTGACCTTCCCCATGTTACACCATCAGCCTCTCCACTCTTGGTAGATAATCCGTTGTCTGGAAAAAGTTTTAAACCACAGGACATTCCTACTGCAGCCATTGCTACACCAGGTTTCCTTCAGATAATATGACCAAATAAGGTAAATATGGGGCATTGTGTAAATAGAAATAAAAATGAATTTGTTGTTCCGCATTGCAGCACTTACAGCTCAATCAATCCTTGTCAGTTGAGTCACACAAGGAAACATATGGTGAGAGAGTAAAAAATATACTCTTGGATTTTCATCAGTCTAAAACAAAAACTCAAACAATCCCACTCAAATGTGTCCATGAGCTATTTCAGTTTACAAAAAATTAAATGTAGTAAATTACACAATTCAGCATGTATCCGCGCAGTTTGTTCCATTCTCAAAAAGAAAAAGCATGTGGTAAGGCCACAGCCTGAGTGCTGAAATGTAGACGGAATGTTTTATACCATCACCATCTCTCAGTGAATACAGTGAATCAATCATCATAAAATCTATTGATTACATGAGAGAATTTAGAATTACAAATGTAAGATTGGATTGGCATTATTATACTATATACTGTATACTGCATTGAAAATGTCAATCCTTTCACATTAAGTATGGAAAATAAGGCACACGGCAATAACTTTTTGTGTTTTTGGCATATGTATGCTGTAATTGCACCATGTTTGTATTACATCAATTATGACAATTCCAAATGTTTTATAAACATGGCATGGCTAAAATTTTTTCCTACATGTCAAAAAGAAAGACATAGTTTTACGAATGTTGGTCAATTTCAGCCCATAAATGAGAGGGTTGAGGATTGTAGGGATGAGAAGAAACTGCAGTGACATAAAGTTCTTCAGGGGCTGAGGTGTGTCTTCAGAGCCAAATCTAATGTGCAAAACATCAAACAGGACAGTCACAATAAAGGTCAATAAGGAAACTACATGCGGCACACAGGTCTCCAAAAACTTTTTTCTGCCTTCTAAATTATTCATACAAGTTTTGATCAGATGTGTGTAAGAACCCAAAATAAAAACGCCATGGATTGTATAGAAGATGATTATACAGTACGCCACAATGTTGTTAGCAGTGGTGTCTGCTGTGGGACAAGCCAGTTTCACAATAAGCCAGTTCACACAATAAAATCTGTTAAGGTGGGAGCTGCATAACTTAAGTCTAGATGTTAAAATTATGTTGACAGATACAACACAAATAGATGTGATAGAGGAGAGGCAAATCAAACTGAGGGTTTTCTGTTTAGTCATGATGGAGTGGTACTGCAGTGGTCGACAGATTGCCACATATCTGTCATATGCCATTACTGCTAAAATAGCCAAATCACTGCAGACAAATGACTGCAACACTACAGCCTGAACGAGACATCCAAGATATGAGACAACATACACAGGAGACAGAACGTAAGAGAGGAAGTGAGGGTAGAAGCCTGTCGAGCCATACAGTCCATTCATGAAAAATATACAAATTAATATATACATGGGCTCATGCAAACTTTTATCCAACACTATGGTCATAATCAGAGCACCGGTCACGAGCAGGATCGCGCAGTAACACAGTAGAGTCAGACAAAAGAGAATGATTCTCTGGTTCATTGTTGCATTCAGTGCCATCACAGTAAACACACTCACAAAGGAGTCATTACCCATGACGAGGAAGGCGGCTGATTCAGTGGAGCCTGTGTGCTCCCACCACAAGTGTTGAGTCCCATCCTCCCACTGATGATAATGATTTTCTTACTCTCGTGACAATGCTCGTCAGACCAATCAAGTGTCATGATAGACATTGTGTAGCTAACCAATGGAAATTAACATCTTGACCTAGCACACCAGTACTAGCTCTGAAGTACGTAAAAACTAATGAATACCTGCATGCAAGATACTGCAAGGGTGAATGACGGGCATCCAATACAAAGTACCCTGCAACCTAGGGTTCAAATCCCACCCTCCACTAGGACGATGGACCAGGGCTGCCTGTAAGATACTAAGTCAGCGTAAGGACTCCCTAGTCCAGTACCGAGTACCCTACAACCTGGGGTTCAAATCCCACCCTAAACTAGGCTGCCTGCAAGATGCTAAGACAGTCAGCCTTTGACAAACTTCCAATACGAAGCTAAAACGACAGACGATGGCTTCAAGTTACTGGGATACTGAGACATAGTAAGGCCTAATGGTAGGATGACAGGCTTCCAATACAATACAATCCTTGACCTCACTGCAAAATACTGAGACACAGCCGGCCTAAGGGGGGCTAGGATGATAGAGGGGATCGAGACTATGTTGACGATCACTATCAACTGTTATGCCACAACTTGTCAGGGAGAAACAGGGCCCCCTGACAACTTAGCTCTCAGGCTCATTTGGGCACTGAAACCCCTCCACCACGTTAAGGTGGCAGTTCAGGGAGGGGGGGTGTATTCTGGTCCCGTGTTTCGTTTTCCTGACTAGCAGTTGAACTCTGTCTAGGTGTTCCCTTCTTCTTTCTCTTGCCGTCATCTCCGTTGCCACTTGCTCTATGTTATGTCTATGCCAAGTTTCACATTGTGTTCATTCAGATTCCTCTTTTTCTCAATCACTCTGTCTGTTATATCACTCGAATTATATGATTGAGGCGGGGACTTTCCACTCGCCATTTAATTAGTGAGTATGTGACTCATTAATATATTTGCCGGCAGATAAATTATGCAGGTACTGTATATTCCTCCTCAAAATACTTGCTACTGTATTCTTATTATGCCCTGAACTTTGTCCTGCAACTATTTTTGCACCGTCTCAGGCGCCACCTGAAATTCCATCAGAGCAATCAACTCTAGCAGGAGGGGTATGCCTCTGTGCTGAATTTTGATTTGCGTTACCATGGTGACAATGTTTCCAAAAATACAAATCTCCAGTTTGAATAATGGAATAGGATGCCTAGGGGCTGGTTGGCTGAGAGCTCTCCTATTCTATCCTCCACTGTTACAACACAGATGTCCTTGAGAATGAATAACTTCAGCTGTCTCTGGAGTTGGGCCATCATGTTTGCGTGTGCATAACCTCTCACTTTCCAATTTTTACCATATTAAGATAAACGAAAGCTTTATGACCGTCTGTTTTGATTGCCCAACTATAGTTATTAATCTTTCATCTTTATTGGAGCGAATCAATCAATCAATACACAAAATCAGGAAATACACTTCAATTCTTTGTACAGTAAAAGCCACTTATAGATGTTAGAGTCTCAGCTGAAGTAACAGGAAGTTGTAAAATTTTGTGTGCGTTTACAAGTGGGCGCTGTCAGGGCACATGTGAGTGTGTGCACGCGCGCGTGCGTGCGTCTGTCCATGCGTGCGTGTGTGTGTTTGTGTGCATGTGTGCGTGCTTCTGCAACTGTGTCATACAGCAGTTTCTTCAAAAATGTTTCATCTACTTTTCAAAATCATTCCGGAGTCTATCTCAGGGGTCGGCAACCCAAAATGTTGAAAGAGCCATATTGGACCAAAAAAGTAAAAAAACAAACCTGTCTGGAGCCGCAAAAAAATTAGATGCCTTATATTAGCCTCATTAATGAATCAAATAATTATGCCTGACACTTTTACAGCATTAGAAAACGTTAAGAACCTTTGTGTCACATTTCTCCTCCCAGAAAAAACATATTGAAACAAAAAAATTACATTTTCACATTTTTATCCATTGTCACACATTTTTGAAAATGCTCCAGGGAGCCACCAGGGCGTCGCTGAAGAGCCGCATGCGGCTCCAGAGCCGCAGATTGCCGACCCCTGGTCTATCTAATAGGCATGTTTGGGAGATTATGAAACCAAGAATATTACACAATGTCATTGAAATACTGCATACTGCAATGTTTATATTAAGTTATTTGTAGGTGTGCAGAATGTCATGGCATTCACTCATAACATAACATAATGACAATTGTAATGACAAACAGTAACTTTGCTTGTCAATTACACATGATGCCGCATTTGCAGATGTGTCTATTACATTATTCTACAAACACAGCGTGCTTTATATTATTTCCTAGCTGTAAGAAAAGAAACAACTGATTTCCGGATTTTGGTCATTTTTATACCATACATTAAAGGATTAATGAGAGGTGGGATGAGAAGGAACTCCAATGAGATGAAGTTCTTTAGGGCCTGAGATGTATCTTCAGAGCCAAATCTCATGTGCATGAGATCAAACAGGATTGTCCCGATAAAGGTGAATAAGGAAATCAAATGTGGTACACATGTTTGCATGAATTTTTTCCTACTTTCAACATTATTGCTACAGGTTTTGATAAGACGCATGTAAGACCCAAAAATAAATATGCCATGAAGCACATAGAAAATGATTATACAATAAGCCACAATGCCATTAACAGTCGTGGATGATGTGGGGCAGGCCAGTTTAACGATAAGCCAGTTCACGCAAAAAAGTCTGTCGATGACTGAGCTGCACAACTGTAACCTAGATGAGAGGATGACGTTCAGAGATAACACAAAAAACGGAGCTATGAAGGAGAAACAAATTAAGTTGAGGGTTCTCTGTTTCGTCATGATGGAGTGGTACTGCAGGGGTCGACAAATAGCCACATATCTGTCATATGCCATGACCGCCAAAAAAGAAACATCACTGCCGACATACATATGCAACACCACAGCCTGAACGAGACATCCAAGATAAGATATTGCGTGCACAGGAGACAGCACGTATGAGAGGAAGTGAGGATAAAAGCCTGTGGTCCCATACAGTCCATTTATGAAATACATACACAACAGAATGTACATGGGCTCGTGCAGACTTTTATCCAATATAATCGTCACGACGAGGGTAAGAGTCACCAGCAGGATCACACAGTAACAAAGCAAAGTCAGACAGAAGAGGATGATGCGCTGGTTCATCGTCCCACTCAGTGCAGAGAAGGTGAACACAGTCAATGATGAGTCATTACCCATGATGGTGAAACCTGCTGGCTCTCTGGTGTAAGTGCGTCTCCACCATGGGATGTCTCTGCTTGTCCTCTCACTCTTGGTGCTAATTTTCTTACTCTGATGACACTGTAATGATGCACTGTATTGGCCAATCAGAAGTCTAGAGCCCCCCCATTCCCCAAATTGCTTCCGTCCCAATCAAAACAAATGAATTGATGTGAAAATAAGCTAATGTGCTGAACGGTTGTCCAACTAAACAAAGAATGATGATTTTAGTATACAAAAGATATTTCAAATGTCATCCTCATCCTGTTATCTCCTTTTTGTTGTAGCTTCTGTATCAACAATGTCTTTCTGATTCAGAGTTTGACACATGATATGATGTTTCATGCTAGGCTGAAAACAGCTGAAACCACAATACTGTAAGTGTCCACATTGCACGATAGAATTGTTGTTGTTAAGCAAAAGAATTTCACGAGATCTAGCAAGCAGCACTTGTCTATCGCTGTCACAAGTCCTGGTTTATATGCCACTAGTGGTTTTAATCTGCCATTTATCATCAACCCCTCTGTCTCAATAATGATAAAAATGTGGGACGCACAAGTCTGACTACCACAAAAAATGTTTCCTCAAAAATAAAGCTACAGCTAGCAGAAAAAATACCATATTGCACATATGTAGAACACATTGTAGGATTTTGGAAATTGTAAAAATGTTGCATAATTCTTTTGTTGAAACTTTTCCTTTGCTCTTCACCCTTTTTTTAATCGCCCTTAATCACTCACAAAAATTAACTCAGTCTTACACCTCGGTGCAGAGCTATGCTTTTATTGCTCTCTACAGTGAAACATTGATTAAGCCAAAACAATAATCAAGCATATTTCTGATAATGTTTCAATTTCAGATGCTGGCTGTTAGCTCAGACATGAACTGCAAGCCAGACATGCCTAGACACATAGCGTAGTTTGACAAAAGCTACCTGAAATGTGCAAACACAAAGGGAAAACTAATGTCGAATACGTCAGTAATGCAATGTTCTACAGGGAAATCTTTTTCAATCACACATATTACGCATTTCATTGTTACAATGATTCAGTGAATGAATGTGGGTCACGTTTGCAAGAATTGTGTTTGTTCAGAGAACACAGATATACATAAAATAGACTATCAACAAACACACCAGGACATCAATAGCAGCATTTAAATTTATGAGGCTGTTCATTGTGCTTCCATATTGAACATATTGTTTAACATGAGCCGCACAGAAAGCCTGACATGTCAATATGAAGCTCACTTTACACTTGTTACAACAAAAAGGATCCAATTGATGGATGGCCCATGCATTTGCATTATCTGCCTCTGTTTTGAAAAATGCCTTATTGTTTTGAAAAAACAATTAAAAAAAACTGCCAGATGTGCTTTCACTTGGGGTCTGTAGACACCTCAAGATGTTCACAGTAACAGCTGACGAGGGTTCCAGTCACAGGGGACGAGCAACACTCTCCCAACCACCGACCCGTTTATATTAATAGACACTGTTGCACAATTCAAATAAATTATTATTAATAAATTATCAATTAAATTAACTGCATTTATGGGAAAATTCATTTCAGGTCACTGATTGAGATGACACAAAGGAAAGAGCGAAAACAGACCGAAAGTGAATGCCTGATTGTCAACGCCTGAGGATAGATACGTGCCACACTTCTGAGTGATTTAAGTTACTTATCAGTACAGTAATATCAAATTCGAATTTTTGAATACAGGAGTAGTTTTTCACGTATTCTGGTGAGTTTCAAACCATAAAGTAGAGGATTAATGAGTGGAGAGAAGACAAGAAATTCTACTGAGAAAAAGTGCTTTAGGGCCTGTGGTGCATCCTCAGAGCCAAATCTCATGTACATGAGATCAAAGAGCACCACCAAGATGAAAATAATCAGGGAAACTAAATGTGGCACGCACGTTTGCATGAATTTTTTCCTACATTCTAGGTTATACATACAAGTTTTGATTAGATGCATATAAGACCCAAAAATGAAAAAGCCATGAGCAGTGTAGAAGACAATTGCTGCCAGAGAAAAAATCTTGTTTTGGCGTGTGTCTGCTGAAGGACACGCTAGTGTAACGACGATCCAGGAGACACAATAAAGTTTGTTGATCACTGAGCTACACAATTGTAATCGGAATGCCAGAAGAGCATTTATAGACATAATCACAAAGGGTGTGACAGAGGACAAACACACTAAAATCAGGGTTTTCCGTTTTGTCATGATGGAGTGGTACTGTAGGGGCCGGCATATAGCCAAATATCTGTCATAAGCCATAATAGCCAAAATAGATAAGTCACCACCAGGATATGCATGCAATAGTACTGACTGAATAAAACATCCAAGACGAGAAATGGCGTGCACAGGAGACAGCAAGTTTGAGAGGAAATGTGGGAAGAATCCTGCTGTCCCATAGAGGCCGTTCATGAAAAGCACACAAATAAGTATGTACATTGGCTCGTGCAGGCTTTTATCCAATATAATAATCAAAATGAGAGTAATAGAGATCACCTGAATCAGACTATAACACAGCAAAGTCAAACAGAAGAGAGCAATTCGCTGATTCATTGTTGCGTTCAGCGCTGAAAGGGTGAAAACACTCACAAGTGAATCATTACCCATGGGTTATGTGGTACCTGTGTCTCTGCTACTGGCAAAATGGCGACGAATTGTCTGTTGCAACTGCTTTTACTCCAGATGACACAGTGGGCGGATGGATCCTATAAGCCAATCAGAGTGCTGAAAAACCTTCTAACCTTTCTATTCTTGAATATCCTCGATCGCCAAATCAGTTCATACCTGCCTACCAATCATTAAATTTCAGAAATAAAATTTCATGGGCCAGTTTTTACTTCACATTTGGCAGCCATGTTTTTCTAGGTGTATATCATAAATTATTGTCTCAGAAAACATTAATAAGTGACCTTTTGACCTTTATAACCATTCAGGCCCTCTAGTTCCACAAAGCAAGAAGCAGCGGATCAGATTTTTCAAATATCAGTGTGTGACAATGCATTATATTTGACTCACGTAAACTTTGAAAGGGACGCTAATCATCTGAAATATATAATCAGTACAGAATCACACCAAAAAGCAAATAATTCAGTGTGAGGTCGCCTTTGCCTTGGCAATGACTCAACATGATTAATTTGGCGTGATATATTGTGGTGACGACAATCTACACGCTGCCATCCCAGAAATGTAGGACATACTTTAAGCATGGCTGATGGGCGGTAAAATTGTCTAAAAGGGAGAGACAGAAGAAGGCAGTTTGAGTAACCTTGATAAAGGTGGTCGCATTGAGGGCCTGTGTGGCATAGGTTTCGTGCTGCAGTTGTAAGCTGTGCTAAGCTACAGCTTAAGATAAGCAGAAAGAAATGCACACAGTCAAGTAAAGCTCCAAAGAAATGTTTTGCTTTGTGTGTGTGTGTGTGTGTGTGTGTTTTCCATCTCGTCATTCAGGAGCTTCACTCACAGTGCTGCCTTTTGTTCATCAGCTGAAGACTCTCCTCTGTTTCTATTCACTTGTTACAGTTTGTTAAATCACATTGCAACTATTTCACACGAGAGGGTGAAATACCAAGTTTCATATCGACTCAAGCACAGTATCCTCTTTAGTGTATCAGTCAATTAGGTGCAGTTTATTTGTATTGCCCAATATAAAATTGTTCACTGTATCATACACATCACCAAAGAAACCTCCATTAAAAAAAAAGAAGGACAAGAAATGTCTGTTAGCACTTCAACAGAGGAGCATGGGCAGGAGCAGACAGGAAGATGTACAGTAAATGCCACATAGTTGCTGTCACCTGGGGTTCTCGCTGGTCACTTGGGCACAGAAGCAATTACAAAGATTAACAGGGCATAAACGATTTTGGTCAAATGCTACATACCGCATCTTGTCATGTAATGTCGGACATCAATCAAATTAATCAAAATCTTGATCTCTGACTGATTGATCACTCTGTACACAAAACATAGTGGCCTCAACCTTCGGTTCACTCCGATTAACAACAACACTTAACACACCTGTAATTCTTCTGCGGATTTTGTTCAGTTGGAGTCCATACACAAAAGGACTGACTATAGGAGGGAAAAGTAAGATTTCCAATGCTATGAAGTTTTGGAGTTCCTGAGGTACATCATCTGACCCAAACCTGACATACAATAAATCCAAAACAGCACAGGTTCCAAAGATTATGAGAGAGGTTAAATGTGGCACACATGTCTTCAGGAACTTTGCCCGGTTCCCCTGAGCTGACTTGCAAGAGTTCATGAGGGCGATGTAGGAGAAAGCAATAATGAATAAAACTAACATATATAAAAGAATATTCACGTATGCAACAATATTGGTTGCCTTAGGCACAGTACAGGTAAGTCTTAAAACCATATAATTTATACAGTACAGACGGTTAATGTGTGAGCCGCATAACCCTGAGCCTAGTAATGAACCTGTGTTCATCATCATGGAGCAATGAGACACAAACCACGAGCTAAACGTGAGAAGAATTACTCTCTTTTTTGTCATGAAGGAGTTGTAGAGCAAAGGCTGGCATATTGCCACATATCTATCATACGCCATCACAGCCAGGATGGTGTAATCGCTGCAGAGAGACGCGTGGATCACGAAACCCTGGAGCATGCAGCCAGCCTGAGAGACAACATGAGAGGACAGCAAGTCCAGCAGGAACTTTGGGTAGAAGCCAACCGTCCCGTAAAGCGCATTGGCACACAGGTTACACAGGAAGATATACATGGGCTCATGGAGGCTTTTATCGTTAACAACAATAACAATAATAGTCATATTTCCGACGAGAATCATTAAGTACCACAGCAAGGTGAGACAGAATAAGACGATTCGAATCTCCAACGTGTAATCTAACCCTGCAAGAGTAAAGACGGTTACAATAGAAACATTTTCCATCATCTGAACATATCTTTTTTTAGTTCATCCAACAATTCGTCAATTTCAAAATCTCACCCTGCGATTGACTGTGGGTTAGGTTCAGTGTGAGACCTAGATGCCCTCACTGCTGCCTGTGCACGCGAGATGTTTGAGGCAGACAGAGAGGCTGACTGCTTTAAATGCTCTGATTGACAGTTGCATCACTCAATGTTGCCCCCAGCAACACCACTCTCCTCCATCCACAATGCAACACACATCACCCACGACCCACGCAACACATGTCCTGTCCACAGTGCAATACACACCCCATTACACATGATGCATAGTGTCTGTATAACTGTACTCTCAGGGCTGTATGTGTATGTCTCTGTAGGGGTTAGCTTTTAGCTTAGCTGCTAGCCCTCCCCTCTTGCCCCGCTTCTGCTTCCTATGTCTCCGCCGAGTGCGCTACGCTTGCGTGGGGATGGTGAAGCAAGCTTTGTTCGGTGACTGCAGAATCTGCGGAGAAATGTTATTCCAGAGGTCTAAGTCCTTGTGTGGGCAGAAAGAGTTTTCCGCAACAGAGAGCAGTTCCGCCCTGCTGTACTGCACCGTCGCTTGACTAGGTGTTAGGAAACCCAAGTATAAACATAAAAGGCTGCTTCAACTTGGGGAACGCCAGGCCACAGCACCGGTGTATGCCGCCATTGTGCTGTGCCAAAAAGGCGGTTGAGCTCGACAGGCAGAGAAATTCTCACGAATCTTCCCCTTCTTCGAGTTAGAAAAAAATAACAGTGAGGAAGTGTGTTAAATTTTCTAACTGATAATGTCTCAAACTTGAGACTGACTAAAAAGTGTTTTCACAGTGCGAGCTATTTTTATCGAACATGCCCTCTCACTAATAATTCTTTGGACGTTTGGACGGAGTTTTGTAATGTCAGCACTGTAGGTGACCATGGTTCATCATTTCCCATTTGGAGGTTCACAACTCGCATTCAGAAATGTGAAACTGGAAGCAGAGGCATCACAGACACTTTCTACACTGTGCACCATTCTGGGGTCAACCTATGACATAACTTCGATTTTTTTTTTTTTTTTTTTTTTTTTTTTTAAAAAAAAAAAATTTAAAAAAAAATTAAA
>OMPJ01010010.1:34558-47890 GCA_900312935.1 Carapus acus
TGGGGTCAACCTATGACATAACTTCGATTTTTTTTTTTTTTTTTTTTTTTTTTTAATAAAGAAAGAAACTTAAAACAAAATGCAAATGCAAAATACCAAAAAACAAATGCAATTCCAGAGTGTATAGATGAAATATGATGTAATATTTTGCCTGTCCAAAAAGGACAATTCAAACAGGCACACAGTCACCCTTGACTGACGTAAGAGTCACCAGCCTGTTTGGTTGGCAATATCCTCCAAAGACAACCCACAAAGGTATCAGTGTGCACCAATACATTATTTAAAAAAGTATCTGATAGTAAACAGTCTGTGCTTTACCTTCATGTAATGAGTGCTCCTGGGATGCGACATTGTGGGCTTTACTTTCAAAACAGTGTATAATCGGTGGAGGTGAAACTGGTCAACAGGCCACAACATCTCTGGCCCTTTGAGGGCAATTAATCATGTCACTCTTCACTTTAGCACCAAGCAGGGCCACCAATGCACAACAAAGATGACTTGCAAAATGGCAAAAGGTCAAAATAATACATAAAAGTGTGACACAAAGTCTATTTGGTCACACAGTTTCAATATCCTGCTCTCCAGATGACACTGAAGATAAGGCCAGTCTTTGAGTTTAATTTCATAATAGTAGTGTGACAGATGAACCTCTTTCAGAGAGAGAGGAGACATCTTGGAATTAGTCATTTGGTTTGACCCTAGGCTTCTAGAGTGACGTCCAAGTGTCACTGAGCAAGACATCAAACCCCCCAACTACTCCCAGGGGCATTACCGAGTAGCTGACTGCTCCTCAACTTATGGTGATTTCTCAAATTCAGAGAGGAACAGAAACAGTTTCCATCTGGATCATTTGTATTAAGTGCCACATAATATGTTGGGGTAGCAGCAGTGGGTGCAGTGCATTCGTATGAATTTGAATGTTTCATGTTTGACATGTTATTCTATGAGCAGTAACATGAGTTTCCAGAGGAGGGAAGGACAAGGTGTGGTTTAAACTCCAGATCAACCTGTAGTCTATAAAATACAGTATATTTCAATATGTTCTAGGTCAGGGGTCGGCGAGCTGCATGTGGCTCTTTAGCGATGCCCTAGTGGCTCCTTGGGGCATTTTCAAAAATGTATGAAAATGGACAAAGACGGGGGCAAAAATATAATTTTTTTGTTTTGATATGTTTTTTCTCAGAGGACAAGTATGACACAAATATTCTTGATGTTTCCCAATGCTGTTAAAATGTGTAGACAAAATATTGAATTCATTAACAAGGCTTATATAAGGCTTTTAATCTTTTTGCAGCTCCAGACAGATTTGTTTTACGCATATAACACATATACTGTAAGTTTTACTTGTCAGAACTGTCGGTGACCATGGTTCACTGTTTCCTATTCCAAGTTTCACACTGAGAAATGTGAAACGGAAGTAGCGGCATCAAACACTTGCTAATAGCCTTTGCCTTACATTTGTCTGAAGGCATTTGCAGTTTCAAGCCACTGCATCTTTTGGATGATATTAGCACTCTCAAAACAGAGAGATGAAGTCACTGCAGCTTGGCCAAATGACCAGCAAACTACTGTCTTACACTGTGCTCAATTCTGGGGCCTAAAAAGACAGAAAACAAAGTTTGACAAATAACTCTCAGGCTGCATCTTGAAAGATGATGAAAGGCACTTGACTTCATTTGCTAATGTGAAAGTCACTGAGGAATAAGAATAATAACAAAGACAATTCCATAGTGTATAAATGAAATATGATGTAATATTTTGCCTGTCCAAAAAGGGCAATTCAAACAGGCACATGGTCACCCTTGACTGATGTAAGAGTCATCAGACTGTTTGTTTGGCAATATCCTCTAAGGACAACCCACAAAGGTATCAGTGTGCACTGATACTGTATATCATTTGAATAAAGTATCTGACAGTTTAGATTTGGTCTACCTTCTTGGTGTAATGAGAGCCCCTGGGATGTGACATTGTGGGCTTTATTTTCAAAACAGTGTGTATGTGCATCACGGGAGGTGAAACTGGTCAACAGGCCATTATCTCTCCGGCCCTTTGAGGGCAATTAATCATGCCACTCTGCACCTGAGGACCAAGCTGGGCCACCAATGCACAACAGAGATGACTTGCAAAATGGCAAAAGGTCAAAACAACTCAAGATTTTGAAGAAATTTGAAAATGTGACAAAGTTTCTTTGCTCACACAGTTTTAAAATGTAGCGCTCAAGGTGACACTATAGATAAGGATGTCCGATATTTTTCTTTTTGCCGATATCCCATATGCCGATATTGTCAAACTCTCAATTTACCGATACCGATAACACTCGATACCGATATGTGCGCCGGTACACGCTTCAGGAGCGCATAGGCACTATTTCGGTGTAACGCAAGCATTACTCTATTTTTATCGGTTTTTATTTTATCGGTTTTAAAGCAAAAAACTCTGATACTGATATTACATTGTCATGCTAATATCGGGCCGATAATATCGGTGGGCCGATATTATCGGACATCTCTACCCCTGATATAGATACTGTAGATAGATAGCTAGATAGATAGATAGATAGCTAGATAGCTAGATAGATAGATAGATAGATAGATAGATAGGGGGGGGTAGATCTCTTTGACTTGGCCATTTTGAAAGTAGCTCGCGAGCCCAAAAAGGTCGGGCACCCCTGACCTAAGCCAAACACCTATGGAGCAACATGTTACATGATAACTACATCAGCAACAATTTAACAGCATGGACACAAAGAGGTTAATACTCCTCACAATTCACTGCCTCTCATGCATGAAAAGCAATGAGACATCTGATTGGTCCCAGCAGCCACGTGGTAATGACCTGACCCAAATCCTGACCTTTACTCTCATACCTTTGACCATCTGGACGATCGCAAAATATTATTGTACAACGGTACAATAAATAACATCACAAGTGAAGGTGCATTATCAAAGTACCGTCACTTGCAACGGATGCCAAAAGGTACCAGTATCAAATTTGTACCCTTGAGTCTGTGTCTTTAAGTACCATGACGGGAAATTCAGCCACATTCCAGTGGATGAGAATTCAATATTCCTCTGAACCCAAACTGCGGCTGTTGTTTGTGTTTTGTCATTTGTATGCTTGTGCTTGTTTGCTTAGCATGAGCCAGAGAATGTAACTTATTCAGATCATTTTGGAGTACTTTTGCTTATTCAGGTCCGGGAGATTATATCTTTCATTCAACACCAACTGTGAGATTGATCTGTGTGTCTTTCCTTGGAACAAAGAGGTGATGAAGAGGAGTTCATGAGTTATGGCTCATCGTTTGTTTGAGGGCAAAGAACATGCAGCTTCCTACTGGAAGTATAGGCTCTGTCCATCTGATGATCTGCTTCAAAAGGTGCTAGATTTCCTGGAAAAACATGTAAGTGTGCGGGGCCTACTGTGTTTTATTGAACTTGTCACCTGGATTTACATTGAAAATGATTCAATGTCATGTACTGCATTTCATGACTTTGCGGCTCAGCGATTCTCAGATGGTGGTGTGTAAGTTACACTTATTTAATGCAGTGTTATGAGATAGAGATTGCCTTTTGCTACTCCTGCGTCAGAACTTAACAATCAGCCATAGTTCATACCAGGGACATGCAGTCAAAGGAGGCAGTTTTGGCCAGGTCTCACCCGACACCATGGAGAGAAAAATATGAGATGTGGAAAAATTCATTAATATTTTGTATTTATCCAGTGATTTGCTCTACAAAGTAATTTTAAAACGTATCCTGTCAAATGGTGAATGAGCTATTCTTCATATGCTTGCAAATATGATTGTGATGAAATCAATGCCTCACCAGCCATGAACCTCACTGCAGGTCACTTCCTCACACACAGACATGATCTTTGCATACAGAAAATAGTTCTTTAGTCGCACTACACATTTCTGGCCAATGTTTTCACCCTTTCAGTATGAGGCTTACTGGTATTCATTTGTTGATCAGGAAATCGGCTACACACCGCCCTCTGTTGGTAATGTTTAGCCTTACCCAAGTTAAATGAGGACAAGTCAGCTGTGGAAGACCTCAATACTGAGTAATATATGCAATTGTATGTGTCTTTGGACCTACATTTGCACCAAACTATCTAAAACTAACTCTAATCAGTGTTTGTGAGCTGTGCAAAACATTTACATAGTGACACCACATATCTCCCAAAGAATGACAATATTGTCTTTCATGTAATATGTAACACTGTTGCAGAAACATCCACCTTTTGGCCTGGCAGTGGACGTGGGCTGTGGGTCGGGGCAGGGCACTGAGCTGCTGGGCAGACATTTTGCCTGTGTGGTGGGAACAGATGTGAGCCCCGCCCAGATAGAGGTCGCAGTGGCAAACACCGAAGCCTCAAACATCACATACAAGTACGCCCCATGATGAACTTTTATCATAAAATGAATGAATGAATGAATGAATGAATGGTGGTTAAAAGAGTTGACTAACTGCAGGTGTTCTAGCAAATGTTACGCCGTTTTCGAAAGTTGGACAAATTCCAGTTTACGTTTTTTCAAAGGTTTACGGTGTGGTATGCATGTACAGGGTGTGTGCGGCTGAGGAGCTTCCTATTGCTGACAACTCGGTGGACCTGCTGACCGCCATGTCTGCCTTCCACTGGTTTGACCGGCCACGCTTCCTACAGGAGGCCCATCGGGTCCTCAAGCCGCACGGATGCTTGGCTCTGCTCAACTATACTATAGACATGAAGCTCAGCTACCCTAACTGCTGCTCACACACACTCAACCAAGTGTGCCAAGAGGTACTTCCACAACATTCTACTTTTTCTCATGAGCAGGACACAAAGTCAATGTTGTTCATTCATAACATAATTTATATGTTGGATAGACGACATCCGAGGATCATGAACACTATTGCGCGCAGAGGGTTTCACATAAAGTTTTGAGGGAAGAAGAGACACAACACACACCACAGTGAAAGTACTTCACATTTCTTTTCAGTTCTATGCGGCCCTGAAGCCATACCACAGCCCCCACTTGGCCAGGAGCTCAATCGAACTGTACCGCGAGTCCTACCAGTCCATCCCTTACCCCGACAAAGAGTGGTGAGTGCCACTCACGTGTACAAAAAGTCAACAAATGGATGATTGCTGTAATTAAAGGGGAGCTGCTACAGTTAAAATGTTAAAGACTAAAGTGAGAGCAAGACAGAACTCACACCCAGACAAACTGACAACATTAACATGTTGGTAACAAATGTTGTGTGTCATTTTGATTGTGCACACGTGTGTTGCAGGCAAGAGTGTTACTGGGTGACCAACCGCATGCCTCTCTCCAGTTACATGGGTCTGATTGAGTCTTTCTCCAGCTATCAGGTCTTGCTAAGGGAGGATGCACAAAAGGCCACTAAACTGTCCCACGACACCACTAAGAAGTAACCCTTACCCCTCCTCACCCACACACGTTTGTGGTTGATAACAGTGATGACTTATCCTGTGTATTGCCTGCCCCCCTCAGGTTGCTGTCCGTAATGGGTGTGTCCTCTGCAGAGACTGAGGTGGATGTGTTGGTGAAATATTTCTACTTGCTGGCCTGCAAACCAGAGGAACAATAACTTAGCGAAACCTCTCCACATTCTAACAGAATACTGCTCCTCAGACTCGTTTCAGCTAATATTGACAATGTTATTGCCTCTAACTACCCACCGCGGCAGTCAAATCACTCCGCAGGATGTTTGATATTATAATCTAATGTTGAATCACATGTGAATTCTTAGATGTTCTTAGAAACTGCACTTAGTCAATAGAAATAATCCGTAATACTGATCATTTATTTAACAAATCCTTTGATAGGTGACTTTCATGATGCTCTAATTGTCTTCTTTTGGCTGCTAACCTCAGGGGGCTCCACAGCAAATTATCCAGATATCATGGCAAGTCTCGCCTTCCCTTTCAGTCTAGCTGCTATTCTTCTATCACAAAGCACTCCTGACACTCTCCTCCACCAATGACACCACAATGCTTGCACTCGAGCCTTCATGCAGATTGTCAATTAGTTTGAGTGGCTGACCCAAGTTGTTTAAAGCCTTCTCTCCTCAAAATCTCCACTGTTATCCCTCTCTCATGGTATAATAAAATGAAATAATGTTTAAAATACTCTGAACACTTCCTGCAAATAAGAACACATACATACATGTATAAATGTCAGACATTTGCCTTTACTTAAGTGAAATCTGTTTAAAAAAAAAAACATATGGGTCAATTTCTTGAATTAAATGTCTTACAAAAGCGTTCTATAGCTACACCACTAGATGGCGCCTATTAATCAAAGGTCAGCTGGGGACACCAGAGGGGGAAAGGGTGCCTCTGGTCTCATCCAGCCCTGATAACAAAGTCTGTCAGAAACGAGTCGGTTGTCACCAGTCAATTCTTTCTCTTTCCAATTATCATCCAAGTAAAACATTTTTAAAGAAAAAACTATCTCTGCGACACAGATGGAGTCACTGGATGAATTTAAGCGATAGCATTGCAACAGTCTAATATTTGTTTGAAGCAGTTTGTTTGAAGTCTTAATTAACAGTTGAGCAACTAGGCGTTCTAGTTTGACAGTCATATGAACTGAGCCAAGGGCAGTTTTTAAAAGTCTTAACCGGCGGAGTGGAGGAAAACATCACAAGTCATATCAGCGTATTGACCTTTGTCAACATTATTTATTTATAGCAACCCCAATGAAACATGCAAAGTAGTTTGAAGACCTCTGTCAAATCTTTCTCACTCCAACCTTCATCGTACCTGTGGTGACAGGTGATGATCTAAAAACGCTTGGTATAAAAGAGTATCTACTTGACTTCTGCTTGAACTACATCTTAGAAATCTTTAAAGTCAGTGGTGTGATGGTATATCATCTACATGCTTTACTCTCGTTCTTACTTCACTACTGCAGTATTTGACCTGGACAACAACTTAAAGACCATTTTTCTAATTTCTGGTAATTTCAGGCCATATACGAGAGGGTTCAGAATAGGTGGAATCACAACAAACTCCAGTGACAGAAGGATGGATACAAACGGACTCATCTCTTCCAGATTAATGCGGCTGAGGGCAACGTCGCAAAACACAGTGATTGAATAATTGACAAATGTGATGATGTGTGGCATGCAACTCTGGACAACTTTAGCTTTGAACTCTGAAGAACGTTTCCTGCAAACCAAGAAAATGCGCATGTACGTGTACAATACAAATCCCAGAGGTAGGAAGACAGTCGTGACAGACACAAACATTCCAACAATATTATTGATTGCAGTGGAGACGCATGACAATTTGACCACGGGCCAATTAGCACAGAACACCTTGGGTATCTTATTGCCACAGAGTGGAAGCCTGGAGGACAAGAACACACAGACACTGATGGAAATTGCCGGATAGATCCAGGCAAAGGCCACAAGGATCGAGACCAGCTTGAAGGTCAATTTGCTGTGGTAATGCAAAGGCTGACACACAGCCACGTAACGATCATATGCCATAATGCTCAGAAGAGTCAGCTCGTATGAGGCGTAACTATAAATGACATAAATCTGGATAAAGCAGTTGTGTCGAGCGATGAGGTGAGTATCATAAAGAATGTCTCGCAGGAACCTGACGAAGAACCCTGAGGGGCCGTACACAGAATTCACACACAAACACAAGATGAAAACATACATGGGGGCATGCAGGGGTTTCTCTCGTATTATGGTTATTATAATGACAACATTTGCAGACACAATGAAAGAGTACAGGAGAAAGCACAAGATAAATGTCGGGTAGCGATAGTGGCTGATATTGATAAACATTGTAAGGTTGAAAAAAAGTGGAGAAGAACCATTGGCCATTTTTTATACAAATTAAGTCCCTCAGCAGGTAGTTTGCAAGCGTCTCTCCTCTATTACCGCTCAGTTACAACCACTGACCAAAAATGAAATGTAATGAAATATCCCACACACACAGGAGCATAATAATCAGCAGGAGGTCGGTGGACTCTTTCGCTCTGGTGTGACACTTTGGCCTCAGGGTCAGGGAGTCTTTAACCCGTTCCCAAAGCCAGCACACACCCCCTTGTCCATCATACCTGCAGCCACACCCCATCCTCATCTAAGAGAATACATCACGGCTGTGAGTTCAGACAAAGCTGTAGGGAAGTGACTGAAACCGAGCGATGGGTTGATGGGTGTCTAGATCTGTCAAAACTATTATGAAGAAGTGGAAAGTTGCATAGAGGGAAGCCCTTGACCTAATTGTGGCATCAGGGGTTCAATGCCTTGCACAGGGCACATGTTGCTCTTGGAAGAGCATTTCAGCTAGGGATGTCCGATATTGGCTTTTTTGCCGATATATATTTACCGATACCAATAACTGCCGATACCGATATGTGCGCCGGTAAACGCTTCAGGAGCGCATAGGCACTATTTCAGTGAAACGCAAGCATTATTGTATTTTTATCGGTTTTTATATTATCGGTTTTAAAGCAAAAAAATCTGATACTGATATTACATATGTATGCGAATATCGGGCCAATAATATCGGTGGGCCGATATTATCGGACATCTCTAATTTCAGCCCATCTGTTCACCTAGACGACCAAACATTGAGGTTGTTTCTACCCTCTGGCTGTCACTCTGATGACCTTGTGGGGGTCAAAACGTACAATAATCTAATTTGTAACCGTCCTTTGCACCATGTCCTGCCATTTCTCTCTAGATTTGTACTCGGCTGTTGCCTCTGTTCTATCATTATTTCTGTAATGAGGAAGGATTGTAGGAAATCCAGCCGGCAAATTCAATCATACGGGTGTGTTGTTTGATGGAATTGAAGTGAAATTAGGTAAGTGTTATTACATGAGTGTATTGAATCTCAAGTTTGCATAACATCTTACTCATGAGGAAAAACAAACTTAGTCTAAAAACAAATGCAAATGAAAATCTGTCATTCCCAATGCGAAACTGTCTTAATAACTTCATTTTTACAAGGGTTTTCAGTGCCATATCAAAAGTGTTTGTATCAAAACTTGTGTCTTTGGGACATCATCTGATATTGTGTTTTTTTACTTGAGCCACCTCAAGTACACGCTCACCTCCAGCTACCTCTGTGAAAGCCTGGAGACCAAGTGCACACACAGACAGAAATTGCCAGATAGATCAATGCAAAGGTCACGGCACTGAGACCAGCTTGAAGGTCATTTTGCTGTGGTAATGCATAGGTTGACTCACAGCCACATAAGGGTCATACTCCATAATGCTCAAAAGAGACATGCATGCAAGATGGACTTATTACATAAATGGCGCACTGACATTTTTAGATATAAGGCCTTCAAGACAAGGTCAAAGATGTCCACCAGCCTGTTATGAATAGGACTGCAAAGAGACGGGCCATTTGTAAAGATCTGAAATACTAAGGTTGGTTCTGAATAAAGGCATCAGGCGTATCAGAATGCTAAATGGTGAGTGTGTATGCCGACTTTTAATCAAAATAAATTCTACAAAAAGTAATCTCAATACTAAACATAAGCCTGCATCAGCTGAGGTCAACCTCGCTGTTTAATGAGATCTCCTGGGATGATGCGCTTTATTTCCTTGACAGTGTGTATGTGGATTACAGCAGGTGAATCTGGTCAACAGGCCATTATCTCCTGTGTCCCCAGAGGGCAATTAATCACGCTGCTTTGCAACTGAGTGGCCACCAGAGCAAAACAAACATGACTTGTGGAATAGATTGAGATCTAAATAACAGATCATTCTAGATAAACATGAAAATGTAACAAAAAGAGCATTAGTCGCATAAAGCAACAAACATATTCCTCTCACAATACAGTTATATATAATATACTGTTTGCTGCTGAATAACTCAACATGCACAGTGGGTAAAAAGGGGAAAATACTGACACATAATATTGTTATCGCCTCTCCCAGCCATTCGTACGAATCTCCACCATAACAGAAATTAACCACAGACCCACATATCTTCACACCCTCACATACTGGCCTGTTGACGCCTTCAGTAACAGCTGCAAGTTGTTAGATAAAAGTCCTGACTCAGATTTTCAGTGTGATTAGGTTTAGGGGATTGTGTCGTGTGCCATCTGGACTTATAACACTGAATCCACACTTGAATGGCAAACTGTAACTAAGCTAATATGAGGCCGTGGGGGATCTGTCTGTGTTATATTGTGGGGCGATGCTCTTTCATTCAAGTGTGTGGTTCATCTGGTGAGCTCCTGTTACGTAAAACACATCTCATGGAACTGAGTGAGCACTGCTTTCATTTGGGTGACTCATTTATAAGTTCAAACCTGTTATGCAGACACAGAAGAACTCGCAAATGTTTGACAGCCGTGAGTAGTTGATGATTGACCTCTATGACTGTGAGACAGTGTAGGACTGCAGGAGTGGCAGAAGCGCAGGTCTCAAAAAGATCAAGAAATGGAACAAAGAGAGTGAAAGATTGTTAAGGCTGGCGGATATCTTCGTTACAGAGGGAGAGGGAATCGATATCACCATGGCGCACCACTTGTTTGATGGGAAAGAGCACGCCTCTGTGTACCAGAGGTACCGCTTCACACCTCCAGATGAGCTTAAAGACATGATCCTCCAGTACCTCCATGAGAAGGTAACATAGACGGCACATGTACAGTACACAGTATGTATAGATGCATACACGCACGCATAACCGTGTATGAGTATATGTGTGTTTGTGTGCATGTGTGTGTGTATAAATGTATACACTGACAAACACACACACACACAGTACATGCATACTTACATACATTTTTTGTATTTACATTACACACATTTGATACATACATAATGAATGTATATACTGTATATGTATATGTGTAGTATGCACTGTGTGATATATATCACACAGTATGTGTGAGTGTACACACTCACACTGTGGGTACACACCCTGACAAACATAAACATACAAACATATTGAATCTGGAATCTTTCCATGTAACGATTCAGGAGATGAATAAAGTCGCTTATGAAATGCCACTGTGGGCGTAGACAGACTTAAATCATGACAAATACTCACTATCACTGCAAATTTATCTACTATGAACACATACATACTAAAGGGAACACCACACACTCTGGCAGTGGACCTTGGCTGCGGCACAGGTCAGAACTCGCGGCTACTGGCGCCATACTTTCACAACGTTGTTGGCATTGACATCAGTGAAAGTCAACTGGAGGAGGCCAGGGCTGTGCAAGCGCACCAAAACATCACCTACAGGTATTGTGTGTGTGTGTGTGTGTGTGTGTGTGTGTGTGTGTAAAAGAAAATTTAAACTACTGCTTCTTTGTGCACATACTATGATGTTGGAACGATGGATTGATCGATTCTATATCTACACTACAACTTAAGTAATCAAAAGGAATATCACTTCATTTCATTTGACCATGGAGAGTATTTTTGAGGAGTGTTGGGCTGCATACTTTCTTTTCTAATGAACTGAAATATTTAACTGAGGATAAATTGTCACATGTGTTTAAGGTTGATGAAATTGATATGAGGCACGTTTACTCCCTCCACAGGATTGGCACAGCAGAGCAACTGCCGTTTCCAGATGAATCTGTGGACCTGCTGACGGCAGCATCGGCCGCCCACTGGTTTGAGCAGGAGGCGTTTCTGGCCGAGGCGAGCCGGGTTCTGAAGCCCCGCGGCTGCCTGGCTCTGCTCGGCGTTACTGAGCGCATCTCTCTGCACAGTGAGGCCTGTGGGGACACACTCACCGCCATCTATCAGCAGGTAACTAGAGGTGGAGTGACGTCGACGCCTTGCTCAATCTGGTCCAGGTCTGGTGCCTCCCCCTAGTGGTAGTACCTTAATATCAAATATTCATGGGAAAATAATTTCTATCATCATGTGCCTATTTCTTAAATTCTGAAAATAATTCAGATAATGTGGGAATGAATTGCTGAAGAGATTGAAATGCCTTCAATCTAAAATCATAATTTCCCCAGGATGTTCATAATCACGCGTTTTCTGGGATAGGGTTTCAAGTTCCTTTGTTAGTTGATGCATTCAGTGTGCTGCTTTGGTGTTCTGGTGGGTAAGGACCTCATAACTGCAACTGAAAAATTGATGGAGAAATTAAGTCCTGAAAACAAACTTAAGTGTCATTCTGTGACTTTGTGTTTTTAATCAAGTTTTGTAGTCTTATTCACTATTTCTTTTGTTGTCCGTTTATGCTCATCCCCCAGTTGTACAAAGCAATTACTTACAAATGAATTCCATTAATAACGTGTGTCTGCTGTGGCTGCTCGTAGGCACGGCAGGTCCTGGAGCCGTACACCAGCAGTCCAGTAGCAGTGTGCAACAGCGGACTGGCCGAGCTGTACATAGCCATTCCATTCCCCGACAAACAGAGGTAACAGCAGCCAAAGAATCACACTATGTCGCATCTTGCAAGATATATAATCCCCGACTCGCTCCAACTTCCTCTGTGTAATTCATCATAAATTAAGTTAAAATATAGCGATTTTCTGATTCTTAATCACTTCAACAGAATTGTTTCTTTCCGGTCCAACTCATCTGTCACAGTGAGGGAAGTAGTGGGCTTCATGGAGTCTTTATCCATGTTCCAGACTTACAAGACAAAACATCCCCAGAGTGCTCACGAACTGCTGCTCAACACTCAGAGGAGGTCTGCTAGTCTGTCTCACACACACACACACATACTGCACATACTCCGTTCAACTGTCTTGATTTGGTCAATTGTTTGCTTCTTAGGCTCCTAGAGGAGATGGCAGCCACCTCTCCTGAAACTAAACTTGTGATGGAGCTGGACTATTACTGCATCCTGGCATCAAAACCTGCCTAATGAGGAGTCGACATGAGGACCACAACCGCTAACGTGCTGTGCAGCCATAACATCACCCATATACCACTAAAATTGGTCAACTGCATAGTACACATCGATTGATACTCCAACTGAAGGTCTATCACACAACCACCAGGTGGTGCTATTGAATCAAACATCTCACGGATCACGACAGATTGAGAAGAACCTCTGATTGAGGAAGAATCGCTCTGTCCCACTCACTCGTCGGTGCTTGTATCGACACAGGTGTGTGTAATGAAATGTGTGGCTATCCAAAATACACAAAGTACGCCACTAAACCCCGGAATGACCCAAAAGTCCTTTGTCGTTTGTTCTCCCTTACCGCCTGACTTATCTAGGAGTGATGAGGTGTGTTTTGATATTATCACATTATAATAGAGAGATACGTGGGCCTGTATCATTCGTCTCATTGAGTTCCGATGTCCCGCCTGCTGTCCCATGCCCCTCGCGCCCCATCTCCCTCATCCATCCCCGCC
>OMPJ01010012.1:0-30234 GCA_900312935.1 Carapus acus
CAGACTTTGAGGTGTCATAGGGTATATCCTATGGAAAATGAAATAATTTTGAGTGATACTACAAACTACCAGAAGCAGATTTGATCAAACGCAATGGCATAATAAGATGTTCATTTGACTGTGCAGTGAGGAAAACTGTAGGAGCCTAAATTCCAAGGCATATATATTCATATAGATCTTTGTTTGAGTGTAAGCTTTTTTTGGCAAACTATCTGACAGAATACTGTCTTTGCAGGTTTTGCAGTGCATCATGGCAGGCCGACGAAGATTATATTCAGCCCAGGAAGTTCGTGAGATGGTTTGCATTCCCAATCCAATGGGGCTTTATCTGACACAGAATCCATTTCAGATGATAAAATTGCAGATCCAGATTTTGTGGAAACTCCTGAAGCTTACAGTCTGACTCCAGCTTTGATGAGGATGAGCCACTTGCAGATATAGCAAGAACTGATCCCAACCAGCTTGATGTTGAAATTCATCATGCACATGCAGACAGTGACATTGAGGCTCCAGATAGCAATGAACCTCAGCCAGGCCCAGCTCCACTCAACAAAAAGTTTTCTTGGAGACAGAGAAAAAGTTGTTTTTTGTTTGTGACACTCAAATAAAGTTACGTTCATATCAGATTCAGTCTTCAGTGTTAATTTACCATTCCGGGCAACTGTTGCAAATCTGCAACATCCCAGAATTCATTGCATGTGAAGGTTTCTCTCAAAAAAAAGTCTGAATTGTATATTACTACCCCATATGATCATTTTCTCAAAATATCAGATTTTTCCTACAACTAAAACTTAATTTGAGCCTGAGAGGGTTAATATTACGGTAATTTCAACCTTGGCCGACGCTTGACATCACATTTCGTGTTTAGGTAGTTGTGGCGGAGATTAAGAAAATACTTTCAAGAAAATCTTAATACTCCTGATCACAAAGAAAAGGAAAAAAACAAACACGCAAATTTCGATTACAAAAAGAGTCAATATAAAAATTCTAAGGACATGATTAATTCCGAAACGCGTTGAGTCATTGGTAAATTGATTGAATGATTATCGGTAGTGTTTTCTAAATTACCAGCTTCCCTGAACGGGACACATGGTCGTTATTTACCTTTGACCTCGCAGTGTAAGCCAATCGGAAGTTAGCTGTAGAACAGCTGTATCCAATAGAAATTGACGGAGCCTAATTTTAACCGTGCAACGCTCTGTGTTCTGTACGCTCAACAACGGCCTCGGTCGGTTTTCTTTACACTGCGTCTTCCTCTGTTCGTGAGATTTGGTTTGACTGAATACCAAAGATGTCTACTATGGAACGCCAATTGGGAGTGAGCAACTAGTTTTGTCTTTCTGTGATTTAAAGCAACAATGTTTGCTGAGCGGCATTGTCGTGCATTGTTGTGTGATCTGGATTTCTACTATCTACTCACACTGTGTGTCGTATCTCTCTGGATCATGTTAAACTGTTTAATTCTGAACGTGCGCAGAGTACAGAATCAGAGTATAAACCATTATCTTTCGTTTCTGCTCGGAGCAGCGTGGCGAGGTGGAGAGAATGGGTAAGGCCAAGGCAGCAGGCGTCAGGAGAGCTGCGCTTGGGGAACTCACCAACTGCCCCGCCGTAGCAATTCACGCTAAGGTAACGGGAAGGTCTCTCTTGGATTCAAGACGTTTTAATGTTCATTAAGTCTGTGTCCCTCAATGCATAAGGCCTTTGGTATGACCCATGACCCTCCTACATGTTACATGTGTGTGTGTGTATCATTTGGACGTGCTTTGGAATGAATAATCCAGCAAAAATATAACATGAGTAGGAATCGAACACAATCAAGATCACCTGGTTTAAATCACCTTCATCTTGTCTAAATTCAGAAAATGGGGCCCGTCAAACCTTCAGCAAAGCCATTAGCTGTCACAGAGGCCAGGCCTGCTGTTGTGGACCAGCCAGTGCCCTTTGTGGTCCAGACTCAAGTGTCTGCTGGACTACCTCCCTCAGTGCAGGAGCCAGACGTGGTGTCCTTGAAAGAGGAGGCGCTCTGTCAGGCCTTCTCTGAGGCACTGCTGTCCGTCCAGGATGTTGATAAGGAAGATGGAGACGAGCCGTATCTGTGCTCTGAATATGTCAAACACATCTATGCTTACCTACGTGATCTTGAGGTATTGCTCAACCACGTGGGAATATTTGGTGTTTGTTGTCTGTTGCCTGCCAAGGGCTTATGTTTGGAACTGATTCACACAGGTTCAGCAGGCTGTGCAGCCCAATTACATGCAGGGTTATGAGATTGATGGACGTATGCGAGCTCTTCTGGTGGACTGGCTGGTTCAGGTCCATTCCAGGTTCCAGCTTCTGCCGGAGACATTGTACCTCACTGTTGCCATTCTGGATCGCTTCCTGCAGGTAACAGAACGAACTCCCCCACCCCCGTTGTTGTTACATTGATAGCCAGTATCTCTCAAGAATTCTGGGGATGAGACATTCAGTTGTCCATGCGGTCTCTGTTTGATCGACTTTCAGAAGTGCAGTGTGAAATAAAACCGAACCAAATGGCTCTAGAGACAGAGTGGTTGATTATTTCTGCCATTATTGTAGGTGATGTACACAAGACTGAAACTTCAGCTGACTCTTAATGATGTACTTAAATAGAGGATGTGTGCCATACAAAACCATTTTTTTAAATAAGCCAGGAGAGTCGTGCTTTAAAGACTTCTTTTGTATCAATGCAAAGCATTTTGCATAATTGCAAGGGCAAATTATTGGGTGGCGTCTTAGAATGATTCTGACGACTATCCAGGATTGTGAGAAGAGAACTTTGCCAGGTGTAGGTTTGATTGTTCCTCTTGGCAAGCGTTGCCTTATTTCTTGTCCTTTCAGCCTTTTCATCCCTATTTTGTCTGAAACTGCAGGTCCAGCCTGTGTCACGTAGGAAGCTGCAGCTGGTTGGCGTCACGGCCATGCTGGTGGCCTCCAAATACGAGGAGATGTACTGTCCAGAGGTCGGAGACTTTGCTTACATCACCGACAACGCCTTCACAAGATCTCAGATATTGGAGATGGAGCAGATTGTTCTGCGGAGCCTGAAGTTCGACCTTGGACGTCCTCTGCCATTGCATTTCCTCAGGCGTGCCTCTAAAGTAGCAAATGTGAGTTTCTCAATTGGGTGCCGCCTTGATTGCAGGCAAAGGTGTACAGACTGTAATTCATTGGGAACGCACTGTCTCCCTAGTCTGACGTGGAGAAACACACCCTGGCCAAGTATCTGATGGAGCTCACCCTCATCGACTACGATATGGTGCACTATCGCCCCTCCGAGGTTGCAGCAGCTTCCTTGTGTCTCTCCCAACTGCTGCTGGAGGAGCTGCCGTGGGTGAGACTCGAGTTTTCCGTGAACTCCGGTCGGTGACGCAAGCATCTCCCTTTGCATTTGCCGCCATTGAAATCGTCCTCCCTGCATACAGTCTGCCACTCAGAAGCACTACTCCACCTACGACGAAGCCCACCTGAAGCCAATCGTGCAGCACATCGCCAAAAACGTTCTGAGCGTGACCGAGGGCAAAACAAAGTTTCAGGTGAGTTCGCAAGTCGTGTGATGTAACCCACAGCAAGGTGTTTCTCCCCAACCATGACTAAATGGTGCTCATTTCCAGGCCGTCAGGAAGAAGTACACCAACAGCAAGTTGATGAAGATCAGCCTCCTTCCTCAGTTGAAGTCCTCGCTGATTAAGGACTTGGCAGCGGCAGCTGTGGACAAGCTGTGATGCATTTTGATATTTCAACTTTTCATGTCACACTGGCACTTTTGTTTTTTTGGAGGGCAAATTCCTTTTTATAACTTTTAATAACTTATCTTTTTTTTTTTTTTTTTTGGTCCATTGCTTTTAAATGTTGGTGGATGTGGGGAGAATGATGAAACAATCAGAGCAACATACATTTACAAGGAAACAAATCAGCGGTTGGATGAGGTCGCAATCATTTACCTTGACTTGAACTCTTTCTCTGGCTGGTTTGGACCGCTTTTGCTACAGCTGAGTACTCCACAAATTGTAATGACAGCCTTTATGTACAGTAAATAGGTGATTAACGTTGACGGTTGTTTAGTCGTTATTGATTTCTTTTGGCGCGAAGTGAGAGCATTAGTTCCCAACACAAAGCCATATTTGAAATATGCTCCACCTCAATGCCGTGCAGGATGTGCCCTGTAATGCAAACCTTCATCTGTAATATATTGCTGCTACTGTACAGTGTGTTCATTCTCAGGTTGTACCTGTTTTGCATCTCTGCCAATATGTGACGATGTGCAATTATATGTTCACCATTGTTTGGCAACATCTTCTAAGAAAGCAAACTGCTGGCATGGCTATTGAACAGCTGCCATGATGACAGCTTGCCAGATGTTATGACGCAACATGCAAGTGTTTACTCTTTGTACACCTTTTATTAGTAAAAAGTCAGTTATTGACTGTTGGTATGTACGTCGAATACGGGTGAGTGACTGTGTGAAGCTTGAGACGGCGGCCGATGGCACGTCAGTCCTAGTTGAAGCGGACTCTGCGCATAGAGCCCACCGTGCCGCTTTGACTTCCCCAGTCCGTGAAATTGTTGTAGTCCCGCTTCTCCAGCACGTAGTGTGACCCTCTGTAATTTGGCTCTTGGTATACAACCCACCTAGAGGGGCAGAGGACGGAGATGTACCGTGAGAGAGTAGGCTTGTCCAAACCTGCTCGGGAGCTGTGATGATAAACTTGCAAACAAGGACTATTAGTCCTAACTATCACTGCCATGACACTCACGCTCCTCCGAGGACGCGGATAGAGGCGGCTCTGTTGAGGCTGTAGCGGCTCATCAGGTTGGGAATGTCGTCCTGAATCTCCATCTTCTTACCGGAGAAGCCAGCTCTGTCGAAAAGCTGAGCTCGGGCAGGATTGTTGTCCTGCATGGAAAATGAAATGTTACAACACAAAAGCCTCTTTTCTTGGAAATAGTCCACCATGAAATGCTCTGAAGAACAAGGTAAGTGTCCCTGACTTGTATTTGCAATACAGTTACTTTTTTTGTTTCCAAAAGAAGGGATTTCCTTTTTCCATATTGTCCCAAATGATTTCCCAAAGATGATATCTTAAGCTATGAATTTTGCTCAAATAGAGGGTCATGGCAACCATTGTTAACATCACTCAGTGATCTAAATAATGTCCCTAAATTTCCAACTTTTAGGCACTTTGTCTTACGCCTGGTTTTAATGTCTACAGTAGTTGATTGGGACTTGCAATCTCGATTATTTTTACCCATCTGTGTAACCTTGCTACAACGTGTGTTCACACTGTTTTCACAACTGGTGGTGCTGTGATTCCTCATGTGTTCACATTAAACTCTGCACCTGTTTGACAGCACGGACGGAGGAGACGTGGTCCACCTGAGCACACCATTTCTCACAGCAGTTGTACTCTCCCCTGTCGGACATGTCCCACAGGTACTGTCTGCCCCGGAAGTTGTCGTGCTCGTAACCGACCCATCTTAAAAGGAAGTGGACAGAGAGTGGGAATGTTTAGACGCTGTGTGTGTGATGGCAAAACAATGGTATGTAGACATCGAGACAAAATTCCTTTCAAATGCAATTTGTCTTGGACAAGGTCAATGGCTTCACATCAAGAGGATTCACATCTCTGATCGGCCGCAAAGACATGAGGACATGAGATTGTCCATAGACTGAGATGTGGACTTACGCTCCGCTGTCCACCTGCACGGAGTTACATCTGTCGGGGAAGTTCCTGTCACTGAGCCTGGAGCAGTCTGCGCTCAGGTCAAGCCGCCTGCCGGCGAAGTTACGCTGCTCAAAAAGGGTCACCTGATGTCAACAAGAGGGAAACTTGACGGAAACATTCGACCTGCTGCAGCCTTGCCACTAATATTATTTTGGAACAAACTGTGACCTTGCAGTTGCTGTGAGAAAGTTTTATGCAAGTCGGTATGATATGCGCAACCCTGCAACCTGGCACCAAACATTAATGATAGAAAAATGTGCTAATGGAAATATGGCGTTAAAAATAGTCAAACATCTAGAATTTGGTGTATACCATATGAATCGGTCGTCTGCTATGTGCGTCACAATTTAACCAATGTTCCCCTTTGACCTGCATTGCCAGATTTAATCACCCCTTTCCGATGCAAATTAACCTGACAACTAACCAAACACCAAACCTTCTCCAGAGGTGAACTAACGCTCCTCTGTTTGTGTTTGTCTTTCTAAGGGTCATGAATGCTCTAAGGAGACAAACCCACGTCGCCATGGGACTCACCCTCCCACTGGACCCGTAGAAGGCACGTTGGAGCACAGACCCCAGCTTGCTGTGAACACAGAGACATTTTTAGTAAGAATCCTTCACACCTACAAGCCAGTCAACAAAATGTGCTTTGCAGCTGTGGCAAATCAGAATTTCCATCCCATCTCAGAGTTGGATTATTGACAACCCTCACCCCCCTCCCACCCCGCCTTTGACGAAAGTTTTGTCAGTCCTGCTCCTGTGATGTGTTTGTGCATGGCTCCTGTCATCAGACTTTCAGTGGTTTTGGGAGAGTGATGTTGGCGTCACAAACAGTGTGAAAACAGGCTGAAGGTGGGATGTGGAGCGTTGGGCCCACCCACCTTGACAGCGGACTGGCGGCTCTGTGCCCGGCTGCTGCACTGCACTCTCAACATACCTGGTTTGTTGGGCTAATCCTGGGACCTTAGTAAAGATGTTCATGTCAGCTCTGCGAGGCCGCAAGAAAGCCCCTTAAATACAGCAAGTGGAGGTACACACCACATACTAGAACGCTCAGAGTGGTTCTGTAACACTCGCCGGGGGGCCTGCGGACCATTGATATGCTAAACGCACTCACACCGTCGCACCTACGCTGTGTTCCATCCTCACGCCCAAACGCATCCACGGCAAACAGAGCGTGCGGGCTCACAAAATGTCATGCAAACAAACACACAGATGCAGTTACAGAGCACAAAAGCTTTATGTTTGCGGTCATATGTACACATGGAGGTGTGAGAATGCAGTGCAGACAGTTTAGCCTTTCAGCTGCTCAGCATTTTTTAGCTGTATTGATGCTTTGTGTCTGAGTGTATTCACAGGACCAGGTCACGACCCTGAGAGATGCCGCACTCTGCCTCTGACATGTAAATAAGGCCTGATTTCTGTTGAATGGAGCTCTGCTTGATGTTAAAGTTTGGTTGGCGTACAAAGCATCAGGTGAAATTGAGTCGAAATTCCCTGCACCAGATTTTTTACTGTGACCATCAGACCAATGCGAGCGATGTTCTTCTGTGGAATCTTTTTGTCCACAAAACTTCCCAAAATCAGTATTGCTAAAAAAAAACAAAAAATACACCAACTATTAACACTTGCAATGATCAGGTGCGGAGGCTTAGCCACTTTTATGTTCTTACATGCAACTTTCAGCATATGCAATTGATGGTACCAGTGTAGTGCTACATGAGTAAATGAATATGAGGGAAGCTTTTTCAAATAGGAGTACAAGACGGCAGTTTCTAGAACATCCTCAAAATAATTTCTAGACTGCTGCTGTACGCTGACAGAACAAATGAATCGGGGTCAAAACTCTGCTTAGCGTGTCAAATCCAAAAGATTTGTGGGCGACAGCAGAATAAAGCTCACACTCCACTGGGTTCAAATGGTGGGGTATTTGGCGTGCGTGTGTGTGCGTGTGTGTGTGCGTGCGCGAGAGAGTGACTGAATAGCCAAAATGTCCTGGATGTTTCCCGGTGTTTTTGTGGAAGTGGCGTTGAACTTGCTTGTGACATCGGTGACCACGAACTGGAAGCTCGGGGACGTTTCCCGCATGTTGGAGCCATTTTCCAGGGGAAACAAATGCAACAGGTCAGACATGCATGTGTGGTTCTTTTGGGGGAGAGTGATAGAGAGAGAGGGGGAGAGAGAGAGAGAGAGAGAGGCGGCACGGAGACGGAGACGGGGACATAAACACCACAGACTTTGACGGGTGGACACATTAAGAACTTTTTCTTCTATCGACAAGTCGGACCACCTCTGCATGAAATGTCTCTTATTCTGACGATGCTGGACAAGCTGGCTTATTTTCTGTCCCTCGTAGCATTTTGCGTCAGTGTGTCGTACAGCTGGCTGAAATGAAGCAAGACCATGTCCGCCGACCACAGCCGGATTCTCTTTCAGCACATTTTTTCTCGTCAGAAATGGTTTAGCAGAAATTCTTTGGCTACCTTACTGATACCTTTGTGTAAGTTAAGACTTAGGTTTAGTCTGAATCATCAGTAGAGGCTGTTCGTAGACAATCTACTGCATCTGCTCTTGCACTACCACTGGCCCTCAACCTGAATTTCCCCCTTCAGATGTAACTGAAGACACTGACCACAATGCTACTGCAGATCAGCCTGAGGACTTTCTACTTGTCAGCACTGATGCTGTCTGTGTCTGCCGGTGTCCACTTTGACTGGAGAAAGAACGAGAAGTCGTCTTTCCACTATGGCACCCTGCCCACAGGTGTGTGTCTACATAACTTCCAAGCGTCGGACAGATTGTTGATCATTTGAGTGGTTCAAATGTGACTGTCAACCTCTACAGGTTTCTCCTGGGGTGCCGGCAGCTCGGCCTATCAGACCGAGGGAGCGTGGAACATTGACGGCAAAGGGATGAGCATCTGGGATGATTTTGCACACAAAACAGGGAAAATATTCTTGAATGACACGGCGGACTACTCGTGTGAGGGCTACTACAAGTTCAAGGTGACCAGCTGTGTAGCAATTACAACGAACAAACAAGAGCAACAACAGCCATATGAACACATTTTCCTCAATCACTGTGATTTGGTTTGTGCAGATGCAAATGTTTGATACTTACCACAAATTCTAGACATGTCCAAACAAATGGGTATTTCTTGGTAAGGCAGTGTTTCCTACCAAAAAAAAAAAACCCCACAAAGATAGAAAAACTGTGTCACCATTGTGTTTCTTTCTGTGTCTTTCAGGATGATGTGGTTTTGATGAAGGACATGAAGTTGAACCATTATCGTTTTTCCATCTCCTGGCCAAGGATTCTACCAAACGGACTTATAGGTATTGAGCTCCACATTGTTGGAATGTCATTAGACACCATTTTTTTTGCATCGAACCAAATCATCTTTGCTACAAAATACAGATCTGAGCTTACAGCTCACTAACGCTCTCTTTCAGGTGAACCCGTCAATGCAAGAGGCATCAAATACTATGACGACCTCATCGACATCTTGCTGAAAAATCAAATCACGCCCATTGTTACGTTGTACCACTGGGATTTACCTCAGGTGAGAGGGTCTGGCTCGTGACACACTTGTTGGCACAAAGTTGTGATTTTACTGCCGATGTTCTGTACTGCAACACCATTTTTTGTCTCTTTGCAGGTCCTTCAGGAGGATTACGGTGGGTGGCAGAACGTCAGCATGGTGAACCACTTCAACGACTTTGCAAACTTGTGCTTCGAACGGTTTGGAGACAGGGTGAAATACTGGATCACATTCAACAATCCGTGGGTAAGGCCTCATTTTTGCCATCACCGTAATTCCACCTCAAACTGAGAAAATGCTAATAATAATCAGACCTGTGCTACCTCATCCTAGAATGTTGGTCATTCCTTAAGTCCCAGACAGCTTTGGAGAACTGATCACAGCATTATCCCCCTGCGGACTATATGAAATGATTAATTTCCTTGTGGTGACAAAGCAAACGTCTGAAAATGCGACAGGTCAAACAATTGGGTCAGCATTCAGATCTCTGTGTGGATGTTCTTTCTCTTGTCCACCTGCTCAACAACGAAATGTTGCAGCAGCAGATCTGATCCTTTAGTTTTTGCGACAGAGAGCAGCTGTAGTCATTCATTTGACCTCAAACTAACCTCAAACCAGCACACTGAAATATTCTCTCATTCCAGCAATATATTCACCTTGGGGTTTCGTTACATTGATGAAAAAAAAAAAATCTGCTCTGGCAGTGGCAGCATCTGGCACAAACACAATCAATGAACAACTCATTAAGGAGAAGAATAAAAGCAGTTTTGTCCACAGAGTGGATCTTGCCACTCTCTTAGTAGTCCTGTTTGTCTCGTGGCATAGGAGATACAGTACAGTGTGTGTAACGGGAGTCGTACCCGACCTTCTGTCCTTCAGTCTGTTGCTGTGGAGGGGTATGAAACGGGGGAGCACGCACCCGGACTGAAGCTGAAGGGGGCGGGAGCCTACAGAGCTGCCCACCACATCATCAAGGTAAGATGGAGAGGCAGTATGTTGCTTATCGCTTTACTTTGCTCTACCACACATTGCACATTTCAACATTAGTGCTTTTGGGTTCATGAGAAAATCAGACAATAAAACTCATATTTTGAAGACAACACCACCAGATTCAGAAATAACCATCTGCTTGTTGTTCAAACCAGTGTATTATCAAATAATATCCCAGCGCTTTCGTGACTTTGGTGTATTGTGTTTTACAACAGGCACATGCCAAGGTTTGGCACACATATGACACAAAGTGGAGAAGCAAACAAAAAGGTAGGAATAAAACTAACGCTGAAAATAAACTGATGAGAGTCTTGTGTTGTTTAAGTGACCTCAACTAGGTGTGTGTGTGCGTCTGCACAGGCTTGATTGGCATCTCCCTCACCGCCGACTGGGGAGAACCAGTGGACATCAGCAACCAGAGGGACATAGAGGCAGCGGAGAGATACGTGCAGTTCTACCTGGGATGGTTCGCCACGCCACTCTTCCACGGAGACTACCCACAAATCATGAAAGATTATATTGGTATGCAAGGACAGGGGTTGTAGTGACATTAGTTTATTTTGCGGCGCTATACAGGCATATATATTATATAAAATAATGCTAATTGATTTCATCCCTTCATCCCCCCTGAGCAAGAAAAGTCAAAATGACAGGATCACTTTTCAAAAGTTAGAAGTTATTTACAGCAGTGTTTGTTGTTGGTGCTGTGTTTTTGTGCTTCCCACCCCCGAGACTGCATCAGGTTGATTAAGATGAGGAAACTCCTTCCAGTTTAAAACAAAGTAATAACTAAACCAATAGCTTTAGCGCTTATAAACCTACAACTGTTGCTTTCTGAGCCTTTTCATTTCTGACTGCACATATTTCCATGAGCAATTGCACCATGTGGCCCAGTCACTAACAATGACAGCTTCATTTACCTTGAATATCCTCAAAGAAATGTGAATAACTCGCACCAGCGGTGTTCAGGGAATATTACAAGTTGTAATGTTACAGTTTAACTTCAAGAATAACAGATCTCTGAACCCGCAGGTCGCAAAAGCGGTCACCAGGGCCTTGAAGCTTCTCGTCTGCCTATCTTCTCACCTCATGAGAAAAGTTATATTAGAGGCACCTGTGATTTTCTGGGCATCGGCCATTTTACGACACGGTACATCACCCAGAAGAATTACCCATCAGGCCTGGGAGACAGCTACTTTGCAGACCGTGACCTGGCTGAGCTAGTGGATCCTCGGTGGCCCGATCCCGGCTCAGAGTGGCTCTACTCTGTCCCGTGGGGATTCCGTCGCTTGCTGAATTATGTGAAGGTACCGGTACATCATCACATGTGTCATTCGTCATCTGCAATCGTGGATCATTAATGAAAAGTGCTAATCTAATCAGGGCTAATCAGCATTTTGAGCAGTTTGTACCTTAAAAGTTCTCTTTAGAAGTTGTTGTGAAACGAAAGATGTTCCAGATTTTTCTGCTCCTCCGCCCCCAGACTCAGTATGGAAACCCCATGATTTTCGTGACAGAAAATGGCGTATCAGAGAAAATGATCTGCACAGACCTGTGTGACGAGTGGAGAATGCAGTATTTCAAAGAATACATCAACGAAATGCTCAAGGGTAAGAACCAGGGATCAAAAAATACCCTGCAGTGCCAAATGAAAGCTTTCATCATTTTCCTTTTTGGTTTTGCATGAGTCAGCATGCTCTTGACAGGTTTGCCTCTTGTCTCTCTGATCTGGTTTCAAGCAATTAATGATGGCGTGAACGTGAAGGGTTACACGGCCTGGTCGCTCCTGGACAACTTTGAGTGGGATGAAGGCTTTTCTGAGAGGTTTGGACTCTTTTATGTCGACTTCAGGAGCAAAAACAAACAGCGGTACCCAAAGGCATCGGTCCAGTACTACAAACGCATCATCAGTTCGAACGGTTTTCCCAACCAGAGAGAGGTGAAGTCTACAATGCCACAGTCCAACCCGATATTTGAATATAATCTGTTGCTTGACAGGGTGATTCTATTGGAATTGTTGCAGGTGGAGAGCTGGAGGAGGAAGGCAATAGAGACATGTTCCTCCAGCAACCAGCTCCTAGCTGCAGGTTGGTATCTGTACAGCATTAGAGCTAGTGGGGCAAAACAAAGAAAAATTCTGTCTCAAGCACGCTCTTCCTGCATCTAACAGAGTTTCTCTTTGTTTTGCCCCCCCAGCCACAACAAAGGTGCAGAAAAATCAGGAACGTGAAGGGATGCAAAATGCTTGGGCTTTGCGTGATGAGGTGTAGATACAGAAACGGTTCTCCAAGAAGGTGCTTACATAAACATCAGCATCAAACTAAAAAATCTCAAAATTTCTAAGTGCGTTTTGGGGCAGGAATCAAACATTTTGTTATTATGATTTTGAACAATCATGATAGATGGCAACATCTATCGTTGCAGTGATGTTGGGTGAACCATGGGTTGTTCAAAGTCATCAAACCTAAGTCTTGATTGCAACCCGAGCGTATAGGCTTACATCTAGGAAAATTCTGGAAGTGAAAAATTGGATGTCTTTGGGGTAGATTGTCAACGCTGCTGTTTTCTCCTTCAGATCCTCTGATTGGTCACATGGAGATGGTGACAGAGATTGTGGTACCTACAGTGTGCACACTCTGCATCCTCCTCAGCGCCATTCTTCTCATGTTCCTGCTGCGTGGACGCTATTGACACACACACAGAGGGGGCGACTGCTGACCACAGCAGTCATCAGAAGCCCTAAAGTTCCAGAGATTCACACCACAGCCGTGAGGTTTCATCCTGTAATAAGCACTTAGTTGATTTCACTGTCATGCTGTTCTGTTTTGAATAAATGAACCAATAACAACGACTGCTCTCCAGATAATGATTATAGAACACAAAGTTGGAATTAACTGTTTATATATTGAGTGTATGCGCAGTCGCGCGGCCGCCTCTGTTTGAAAAACAATGCAACGTAAGATGGAATAACTCCAGAGACGCACCTCCGAAGAGGAAACGCATCTTTAATGTGTGGATTCCTCCTCCAGAATAAAAGCGGACTAACTGGGATTTTTAATTGTTATCTCAAATGCACTTATGTGCTCATGAACACGATAACAAGGATATATGTACATTTTCCAGCGTTGAAAGTCTTAATTTAGTAAATGAAAACTAGGTCCCACCGAGATTTGAACTCGGATCGCTGGATTCAGAGTCCAGAGTGCTAACCATTACACCATGGAACCAGTATATGTACCATAGTGAACACGTAGATAATAATACAGCAGCCGTAGTGTGAGGTCAAACCGCACACAGCTTTTGGCACAACTTTTTTCTTTCTTTTTATTCTTTTAACGTGTATTGTATGTATATTTGTCCCCAAGCTCACCACTCCTTTGATTTACCACTGAATTATTCGAAGCATGCGTCTAAAAATGTACGTCTACTATACTTGCACAGTCAAAAATGTATGCAACAGTGACTGGATGATTTATAGTCAACATGAAGTGGATGTTGGTAAAGTTTGAAACTATACTTATTCTGAAATACTTTTTTGTTAAAACCGGAAGTGTGCTACATTGTTTTCGTACCGTCCTTTCTTATCGGGACACTTGCCGGGAGGTTTGATTTTTGGTAAGTGAGCACACAAGAAATTTTTGCCCCCACACATATACTTTGCTTAATATCGTGCATATTACAGACCCTTTAATGTTTCTAAACATGGTTTTCATTTGGTTTCAGTTCGTCTAGTTTGCATTTTGTATTCTGGGTGGCCTTCACTCAGTCAGCTAGTATCCCATGTCCCGTGTGCAGCGCCGGGCGAGATTTCTCGTAAAGTTAACACTTTTTTTTTTAAAGAAACACCCAAAACTACTGCCTTTAAAAGACTTATTTCATAGCATAAATACCACATGCTCTCGTGGTGTATGATTAAGCGATTGTTCCATCATTATTTAGGGCTGACGCAAACCCTTACGGTTTCCCGCCTTCGTGATGCTGACGTCACTGTGACGTATGTGACAGTAATGATAGCTGCAGCCGGCGTTTATCAGAAAAAAATAACGACAAATAACGACAGTTCTACTCAGTTTCAATTATTCTTTATTTTCATAAACACTCCAGTATAAAGGAAAAGAAAATATATGATTTGGCGCTATATAAATGAAAATGAACCAAGTCGAATTGCGTCTGTCTGCCATACATACTGTATGTGTACACATATACGTTTTTTTTCGTGATCTGAATTCTCTTGTAACAGCGAATTTTGTGCAATATGGATGATCCTATGGAAAATGGGTTGTTTGATATCCCGGACGATGATGTCAATGATGAACCTTTCCCTCCTCCTCCACCCCCGGAATCTCCACACGAGGGAGGCGTGGATAATGTCAACCCTTTTGAAAGTGGTGAGGGAAATGTTGCATTTTGGAATGTCCTGTTTTACCCCTATTTATGTACCTACTGTCAGAAATTCAGGAAGTGATTTATAATCATACGAAAGAGAAAATCAGCCACCAAATGCTAATGGATACTTTTAGATTTTTGGGAAGGGTATCATTACGCACTTTTTACATTTGTGTGATTTTATTAAAATCTTGAATTTTGTTCTGAATATACAGGTGGAGAGGATGGCGAACAGTCCAATCTGGCTGAGGTTCCTGTCGCTAAAAGAAAAGGAATGAAGAGGCCTCAGCCCAAATTGGACTCTCAGAGGTAGCTTACACTCACACGGCTCTCTCAGGGAGCAAACCTACGTCACAAGGGTGCTGTCGTCGTGTGCTTGAGTATGTTTGAGGTATTGATGTCCCAAAGAATGACGACATGTTGTCAGCTAATTGTTGTGGTGTGTTGTTTTTTACCTTTCAGACTGATCTCGGATCGAGGACTCCCAGCTCTGCGCACGTTGTTTGATAATGTTCATTTCAGGGGCAAAGGGCATGAGGTAAAACCTAAATACAGACAGTGTGTGTGTGTGCACGCGCTGCATGACACTTGACACATCCTGAAAACTTTGAATTGAACATGTGCACAACATGTGTCTGTATAAAGTTAAGATTTTATGCTAAATGTTAAGAATCTGAGGAATAGGTTATATTCAGTACAATTGCCTATGCCTTTTTATGCAAGAATTATAGTGCAGGTGAATGAGGGAATTTGGAGCAATCACTGTGATCTTTGTGCAACCAGGCTGGGGACCTGCGGCTGCTGATGCAGAAGATGGAAAACTGGGCCCACAGGCTATTCCCCAAACTGCAGTTTGAAGATTTTATCGACAAAGTAGAGAAACTTGGTGCCAAGAGGGAGGTACAGGTGAGCTGAAGACACTGCTCCATATTTTCACGAAACATCTCCGTGTTGCATGACTTAATCTATTTTTCCTCACTACACAGACCTGTCTCAAGCGAATACGACTGGACATGCCCCTGACAGACGAGGATTTTGTCAGCAAACCTGGTACTGGATACATATTTCAAAAAATCCTGATTACAATACGATAAGATTTGTTTCAATTTCAAACCTTTCAAACTTTTTATCATCTAGTCAAGCTTGAAGCCTCATTTCCTTACCTCATTCCATCTCAATATGATAACATCAGTGGTCCAAACATGCCAGATCATTCAGCAGTGACAAAGCTGACATGTATGTCAAAGTCTACAAGACGATACTTTTTGGATGTACTGTAGGTGACGAGGAAGCAGCTCCTGAGGTGCAGAGCTTCAAGGCCCCAGATCCATTTGAGGATGTGGGCTTCTCTGACATTGCCCCGGTGCCTGTCCACTCTACGCCATCTCTAGCCACGACCTCTCTGACAGAGACACAGCTGCAACGCATGGAGATGAATAGACAGAGAGCACTGGAGAAGAAGCTTGCTCGCCAACAGCAACAGCAGCCAATAGGTGAGAGAGTTACCAGGCCAACCACGTGCAAATTGTTCTTCACTGCCCACCAACTGTAAAATCTTCTCCCTAACATTGCATTATCTATGTATCTTCCAAGATGTTTCACATTCTCAACCAGCTGACCCGTTAACTGACCAGCCGCCTGTCGCCACGTCAACACAGGCAGTGATCACTTGCGAAGATCAGGATGGGGAAAAGGAGGATTTGGAGTTGGAGGCAAAAGACAGTACACAACAACCTAGTCAGCCTCCACTTCAAGACTCTGATAGTAAGACGATAGACAGCGTGATTGGCTCAGCCCTGTCAGAACAGTAACATGTCCACATCAACAACACACATGATGTGGACAGTGAGCTGTCATTAAACCACACACCCATAAATTTTGGACGATAGCTGAACACTTCACTTCACAATTCACTTGTGATATTTATGTCAGTTTTTGTGTTATATTTTTCATATTTGCAACTCGTATTTACTACTTCTAAATTCATATTTTATTTCCAAGAACAATAAAACAAGTGCTTTTTGTAAAGATAAACGTTACGTTTGAGTTATTATTTGTAATAATTGCAAAAGAATGGTTTCCATGATGCATGACATGGTGTGTTAGACCTTTGAGCCAAAGTTGAGGATTGGTTAAAAATGCATGTAAGACCCATTTTAGACATTTGAGTTAAATTTTACAACTCCACAACTCCAAACAAAGAAGTCCAGGTACTGTATCATTTTAATTGCAAAGTATGTTATTTACAAATGAATAAAAACTACATCATATACAGTATATCACAATTTTGTATAAATGCACCCACATCAATGTAACACACGAGTCAGCAGGCATCGATATATTTGTGACCATGAGAAGCAGAAGAGGTGATGAGTTCCAAGTCTGTTACTGTTCACTGCTCATATGTCGACAGATTGTAAAGTCAGTATTAGAAATGGTGGGATCATTTCATACCAAAGAGTTTGGGATCATAAGAGTTGTTGTGGAGATTTTGTCTCTGTGGTGTTGCTCTACCCTGCAGCTGTTCCGAGGTCCATCAGAGCCAGCTCTCTCACCTCCTCCAGGAGAGAGTACAGGTTGGGGCTTTTGCTCTGGCGGAACTCTCTCTCCTCTCTGGAGAGTTTGGGGCCACGGGCTGCCCTCTCCTGCGCTTGTTGGGACGCTTCCTCGGCCAGGCGAACCACCTCCTGCACCAGTTGACAGCGGCCCTGGGACTTGGTGGGCTGCGGCTCTGCGCTGTGGTGAGGCTTGTTGTTTACAATCTCCAGATTAAGGCCGTCTGCGTGGCAACGTGACAAACGCACTGAGATTCGAACCTGTGGGTGAGTGAGAAATCACTGGTTATATATTTATATGTGAAATTCATAAGGGAGAGAAAGGAAGAGAGGAAACCAAATTACTGTGCAATGACTTACTGTTATGTGTTCAAATAGCCTGAGGGTGGTGCTGCCGACACTACTGGTAGCAACGATGTGGTCTGAGAATCGCTGCAAAGTGCCGCTCTGCCACTCACAGCTTCCATCTTTGCCAACAGTCACCACCTGACCCTCCCGGTTCCTCAGATACATCGGACCCTTCAATCCGTACCTGCGACAAAGCAATAGCAAGTTCAGACTGAGACAAAAGATCAGTGAGCCCTAAAGAGGAATAATGAGGTCCGTCCCATGATTTTTACATTTAAGCCTGCATATGAAGATTCCTTTTTACGATGGTTGAGACACAATAGAATTGTGAACATGTTCCTATCTATGGGTGGATTAGACTGGATTTTATGTCCTTACTGTGGGACAAAGACGAGCACGCCGTTATCCCTAATGGCATAAATGACTCCGTCTGCCACACAGTGGTGGTCCGTTTGAGGGTCTTTTTCTTTAAAAAAGAGACACTGAAACAACTCTGTGGACATCTTTTGGGCTTGCTGGGCTGCCTGAAAAAGTGAAAGAGCACAAGGGCATAAATAATACCTGAAGTGTACACAGCAGGCAGACAACAGGTCAATTATGAGGGCAGCGTCACTGACCCTATTCTTGTTGTTGATGTGTTGAGCCATTTCCTCCACAGTGTCATTACTGGCCATCGCTTTGCAGGGGCCTACGCCGCCATCCATGGTAATGGCAGCGGTGAGGAGGCGGTGGACAACAATGTCTGCGTAGCGACGGATGGGTGATGTGAAATGAGTGTAGCGGTCCAGAGCCAGACCTGGGATATAAACAGACAGCCCTCTTTTCAGTATTTGGAAGAATTTTTTAACTACACAAATGGTCAAGTAATTAAAACAAGCTGAGCGATACCGTAATGGTAGTACTGGTCTTGAGACAAAGCCCCGGTAGAGAAGTAGAGCGCCTGAGACATAGCTTGGGTGGCCATCATCCTGAGTAGCCTGTTCACCAGGGGATCCTCAGAATCCACAGCCTGGTCCAAGGTTTCTGCTAACTCTTTGTTGGACCTGGCACAACAGATTATCTTTCAAATTCAGTAAGCCCATGTGTTATAGGAAAGCATTTATGAAGTTGTTCTATACACTCTATTACCTGGTATTAATGATGAACCCCTTTGCTTTGGCACTGTCCACAAGCTGGCTGAAGACCTCCTGGCGAGGTGGTGGGTGACATCTCAGCAGAGCCTGGTGAGGGAAGGTCTCCTGAATTTTACGTGCCACCCAGTGGTTGGCGTAGATCATGCACTCGGCCACAGTTTCATGGACCTCCAGTGGCTGTCGTGGGACCAAGGCTGTGATGTTCTTCTCCTCGTCCAGCTGAGCACGCACCTGGGCAAGGATCGCTCATTTAGGTCAGAGGATGGGCACACTTAAGGGAGGTGGCTCCCAGAATCAGCTCATATTTGCTTTTTTTTTTTCACCCCCAGGATCCAAACCTACCTCCACACCCTCCAGCTCCAGAGCGCCCCCTCTGTCCCTCTGTGAGCGAAGGTGTCTGGCTACGAGCGTCAACATCTCTAGAGCTTCCGTGAGCTCGGCCATCTTGGCGGCCTTTTCCTTTGAGCTGAGCTGGGTCAGTTCGAGAACCTCTGCTTGCTCTCCATTGAGGAGGGCCTGCGCTAACTCGTAGTGGAGCTGGTAGGAGGAGCGAATGATGGTCCGCCCATACCAGACCTTCTTCACGGCCAGCGTATGTGCGTCGAGCTCCCACAGCACGCTCATGGCATACCTGCATTGGGAGTGAATGGGAAAAATGGTATGTTTTTGTGTGGAGTAGCCTGTCACATACGGGGGAGGTGGGATAGATTTCATGTTTTTTAGGTAGCAAGAATTGCGCGTTTATCCCTGGTAAATAAAAACCATCTATTCACCTGTCGACTCCTCCAAGCAGGGAGCAGAGATCAGCGCTGAGGACAGCGGGCAACATATCATACCTGCGGTCAGCTAAGTAGTAAGTGGTTGACCTAGGAGGACAGAGGCAAAGAAGGAGAAATGTGAGAGGGGAAGTATTGTTTGTAGAAAACAAACCTGCATTAAAATCTTTGCAATGTTACAATTAGGATGACAATTTCTTTGCACTCTCTAAGTGTCGTGAGAAAAATCTCACCTTGAGCGAGCCTCCAAATCAGTGAGTGAGCCCTCTGTGACAAAGTGTGTGACATCAGCGATGTGGACGCCGAGCTCAATCACTCCCCTCTTGGCTATGCTGCGCACAGATAGCGTATCGTCAACGTCCTCGCAGCCCTTGGGGTCGATGCTAAAGACCAGGTGACTCTTTCGGAGGTCTCGTCGCACGGCTTCCTGGCTTGGGTCGACTGTCCACGGTTTCTCTGGTGTGTTGACCGGCATCTCTCTGAGCTGAGGGAGAAAATGATCGTTGATAACTCTTGCTAACCTTTGTGTGTGATACCAGTGGCGTTTCTGCACAAACCTGGGCCTCGGAAAAGGGCGGCACGTGGATGCAGTTCTCTATCAGGATGGTCTGGACCTCCGTCTCCAGTTCCCCGGCTGGGCCCAGCACCCGCACGCTGTGTCCGTTGGGATAGAGCGACGTGCTTTCCCAGGAATCAATGCGCACCACTACTCGGTGATCCTGAGTGAGTAATGCAAAGGACAAAACATCAACATTGCTCAAACAAACAAAAGGAATTATTCTAGTTGATATCAATATTGTGAGCAGTGAATGGTTGAGTTTTTGGCTTTGTTTTTGCCAAAATCAGCAGACAGAAGGAGAATGTGCGATTAAATCATTCACCTTTGTGTCTTGGGTAGTTAAAAATCTTGAAAATGTAAGACAGAAGTTAATCCAACTTCGCAAATAAACTGTTATTTGAGTGATTAACCAAGCTCAATTGCACAAATAAGTGACTCAACAATGTAGTAAACAAAATAAGCATCGACGGCGAGAGCTGCTGATTACAGGGGGAGATCTCACAATTATCACATCGGTTTGGTGCAAAGCCATTAAGCGTGCGTGCGTGCGAGGATGAAAATGTGAAAATCGTTCAGAGGCTGGATGAACCTGCAGTGTGTCAGCCTGCTGTGTGCTGATACGGATCTTTGGGATGCGCTGGTCCCATGGCGTGACCAGGATACGCTGGGAGTTCCTGCTCTGAGACTGCGTGGTGTCTCGCGTTGGAAAAGTTACAACGTAGTCTCTCCAGTTCCTCTGCAGGATGCCCACGACGCGGCCTGCAGGGAGGGACGGGTTAGCAAATGGGCAGCGATCATATCACGTACGGCAAGCTACAGGAGGTCGCAGTAAACTGATTCCCTGACCATCTCACCTGTGGGCATGGGTTCGCTCTGGCCGTCTCCATTCTTTTCCTCTCCCTGTCCCTCTGCCAGGCCTGTGAACTTTCCTCTCCACTCGCTCTTAGGAAGCACTTCCACAACAACCAGGTCGCTGTGGACAGCTCTGTTTCGATTCTTTCCGCCGTACACTAACACATCGCTGCGCAGATCTGCTCAGACCCCAGACAGAGACAGGCACCTCTGGATCAAATCAATCATCCTCTCTTCTTTGGTTCTATTTTATAACGTGGTGAGAGCGTTGTAAAGCTCCACAGCTTAGCACCTGTGTTCTTGTTGGAGGGGCCTTCCAGTGTGATGAAAGCTTCAACCTGAGCCCGGTGCTTGTTGACCCGCAGCGTACCCTGATGGGAATGGCAGCAGATGGTATTTTATATTTTCAAATTGATTAAGGACACGTGAACAGTCAGGTCGATGTCAAAATGAAAGAAACCCGGACCCATTCAATAGATTCCTAACAAAGAGAAGCAAGGCCCAAACAAATCCCCCCAACCTGAATGCAGTTCCACAGCATGGTGATGCAGTTATTAAAAAAAACAAAACAATGTCAACACCAACGTTGCCTCCATTCAATAATACGAGTTGAAGTTGGAAATAATGGGTAACCATTCAAATCTAGAACAATACCAAAGCCACTTAGCGAAAAAGATTGATATTTGCTTCAGGTGGGCAATCCATCACGATGAACATTACTGATTGTGTTCAGTTTGAAGAATGTTTAGCATCTCAGGGGGTAAACAGCGTTGCAGCTAGTTTGCGTCACATTACCTTCATCAGTGGAACAACAGAGACAATCACTGAGTCAACAGAACAAACGTTCCAGCCTCTGCAACGCTTTTATACTGGCGGTAACAATGCTTTCATTCTTTTGAGTAGTATTTTCCTTGTTTTGCAGAGTTCGTACCTGGATGTATCGCCCAGATTTGATGCCAGCCTCCAGGACTTGGGGAGGAAGGTGCTCTGTGTACTCTCTCTCCGAGCCCTCGCTCTCTCTCTCTTGCAGAGCCTGAGATATGGAGCAGTACAGCTCGCGGGCAGCCTGCAGCTCGGGCCAGAAGTTATCCAAATAATCCTACGGGAGATGCCCGCAATTGATGAATTGCTCGCTGCCTCAAATTAAGACTAAAACAACGAACGTGACTGGAGGTTCATTAGCGGGGAGTAGACTCTAAATAAAGTTGACTTTGCTGTTACAAGCATTTTTAACTTGACTCACTTTGCAGGTGTCCACTGCGTCTTTTAACACAAGGGATGCCATAAGATAAAGCTCTCCCAACACAACTCTGCCACTGAGTAATTGTCAGCATCATGTCACCCGCTGCACTTCTAGACGGTGCAGAGTGTGACTGTTCATCTTTTAACAAAGTCTACATACTGATTTGACTTCCACCAGGTACACAAAACAGATAAACAAATGCTCCCCTTTCAGAATGATTTGCTCCCCGGCTTTCCGTCCTGCTGTTTGTTGATGTTTCTGTCATTCATCACAGCGTGTCATATCTTCGAGGGGTCAAATGTGTTATTTGTCTGACCATAATGCAGATGAGGCGAAGGCAAAGAGGGCATAGCTGTGCAAGGCAACTCAGTGCTTCAAAATGAAACACCCCGGAATCTAATCCATTAATCTTGTGTGTGAATAGCTTGCGGGTGTTCAAAGGCTTTAAAAAAATCACAACTGCTCTGCGCCCGTTAATCTATAATTACTTGCTTTTTGAATTTCCATCCAAGACCTTGGTTGATGTAGATTTAGGTTATTCGTTTATTTGCTTAATTCACTTCTCTGTGCACAGTCAGTGACTTCATGGCTTGCTGGGCCAGCAAATGCACTATACAAGCATTACAAAAATCATTACATTCAAGTAAATGAAGGAGAACTAAATGTGTTTAATTGCCAGAGAGAATTATGTGCTGGTCATGCAGAAGCAGAGTGTAATGTAATGGTGTGAAGTAATTGCGTGCGTGTGTGTGTTGTACCTGAATGGAGATGACATACACACCACTGTTGAGGCTGTTGTACTGAGCAATGGCAGCTTGGTCCTCTGTGATCATCACTATATTCTTCATACCAGCTAAGTGGTTGTAATACCACACTGCTGCAGAGTACACGCATCTACAACAAAGAAAATTGACATTGTGTTGACAAAGTGTGGCACTGACATCTTTCCTGATGATGCCCTAAAACTGGACACTTTAAATGCTCCTTGGAGATGTGAAGCGCATTGCAAATGATCTGTTCCTGAATTTCAAAACAGTGATTTACAATGATATGGAAACGACGAATAAGATGTAACTCAAGTTTATTTGATAGTGTTGTTCCGTTGAACTAAAATTTAACACAGTTCTTGAGCATGGATTGCACGTCTGAAAGATTCTATTTCCGATTTTACAGTTTGAACCTCGGGTAATAACAATGACACAATGACTCAGTCCAAATTGATGTGTTATGGTCATCACATGCACTGGCTAAATATTTTTTTCCAACTCAAATAGGATAGCAAGTGCTGGTGGGTGAGGCAAACAAGGGACCTCTCCAGCTGGGATTTGACACCAGACCTCAGTGCTCACTCCTGTTTTTGGTAAGTACGCCGCTCAGTTGCCTGACACATATCAGCTGAAACCTTTCTGTATATGTGCTCAACTCGATCTGTGCAGGTGATGCGGAACCAGGAGAACAACTGTACTCTGTGCGGCACAACATCATTACTTGAAACGGCCACTTTCAAACCATAAATCCAGATTCAATCATGAGTTTTTATTTTGATGGATGATTAAGTTATGCAGCTGTCACAACCGCTGTAAAGGTCCTGCCAAATATCTGTGGTTTTCTGATTGTTACGCACAAAAACCTTTAAAGCTTAGAAATGTCATACAGCGCCGATTTGATTTGATCGCTCCTCATCACTGATGGTAAGAGTTGCATTAGGCCCGAGTGCTCAGATAGACCCCGCTGACATTACACACATCAGTGAATGTTGAGGCGAATGTGAGTCATGTCCACCTGCTGACATTTACCAGGCTGAATCATCAGCTGGGCTTCTCATCAGACTATTACACAAGATTAAGAGCAGGAGAGACATTCAGGGCATCTTTACATCCACCTTTAATCAAGGCATGGACACAGAAACACACACACACACCTTGCGACACCCATCAGTCCTCAACTGTCTGGAAAGGTTAAGATTAATCCTTTACTTATGTGACATATTGACATCCACGTCTAAGCGAGGGGTTTTGCTAAAAAATGGTACTCACTTGGTTTGCCATTTGTCCTGGCTCTCCCCTTTCTCTCGGGGACAGTACGAGAACTGTTGATACTCGTTGGCGAACAGTACGCAGTCATGACGTGGGTCTTTCAGAAGGTTCCGCAGACGGTTGTACTGCCTGGTAAAACACGTGGACAGATACAGTTTGAGACGTTAAAAACTGAATAATGCATCCGCAACTCACAAACATGTTCTATAAAAGCATAATCGGTCATCGAATTTCCTCTTTTACAGATGTACTGCATTTCCTCTTCAATATATATGCCATCACAGGAAAAGGAGCACACTTGTTTTGACATGACACATTTTCCAAGCAGACGTTGCTTAACAGGTGGGTAAAAATCCGAGAGGATAGATGTTTGTTAGATAAATAAAATCTGTTGGAATAGGACTGAGAGGATTCCACACCTCCCTCATAGAATTCTCACGGGTGATTCAATATGTGGTGTATGCTGTGTATATTCGGTTTTTGATAACATTGTGTTTGTATCCATGTGTGCGATGGTGTCGCATAGGGTTTATATGTCATGAGACCTTGCATGTGCATCTGAGACACACGCACAAACACACGCACGCGCGCACACAAGATTTCTACTCCAAGCAAGTTGCTTTAGGGCACCCACCTCAGTGGACAAAAGTTTCCAGGAAATCACCTACGCTTATAATTTTTACCTCTCTTTAAAACTATAAAACTACATGGTTGCGATAGAACACTGTCAGAGATCACAAGGGGCTCATTACTTACAGTACTTGTCAAATGTGACAAAATTACTCCTGCGTGTTCATTTGAGACACAATTAAAGGAGAGATCTAAATGAGCTTGGTCAGCACTGCTTTGATTTAAAGAGGATGACCCTTGAGTGCTCATTACACGTAAATCTGTCATGTGCAGCCAAAAGCTGCTTGATTTGCTTATTCTCTGAGGCCAGCAAGTACGAAAACAATTTCAATCAGCGACGTCAAACACAAAACTTTCAATCGCCCATCACATTACGTTTTATTATCGAGATTTGATGTGCCATTGTCGATCCCTCTTAGAGGAAATACAGAATTCACATCGACTCGGCACATTTGGTCTTGAACACGTGTTCATCATTTATTCTGTATGCACAAGCACTACATCTGTATTTTGCACAAGTGCAGCAAGGTTTGACATCTATGTTTATGGAGGAAGGTCATGAATACTAAAGTGCTTCATATTTTCTAGTATGATAATACCATGACGTCAACATGCCCTTGAACAAGGTACTGGACATGTATTGCTCATCAGCCAACTAAAGGAGACAGTCTCCTGCTCCACACTCAGCATGGTTTGAATGCCAAATTTGTTTCCCCCCATATGGGATCAGTGAAGGAGACTCAAAAATAGAAATGCTTCCTTCAAACACTTCACTCACATAACCTCTTACACTGTGTATGTGCTTATATATTTCCTGTAGGCACTTGGCCACTCACTAATCCTCGGTGTGTGTTATGTGTGTGCAGGTACCTGCGTCCTTTGCACTGCTGCACCGCCTGGCACGCTGTCTGAGTGAAGACGATTCCCTGCAGCTCCCTGAGCTCCAGGATCTCCAAGTAGTCCACCACCACACCAACATCGGGCACCACATAATGAGTGACGTCTCCTGGGAGCACTTTGCCATCTAGTTAGAGGACAAGGAAGTAAACAGACTTGGTGCTTCTTCACGTGGGACTCCAGCTGTGCAAATATGGTCAATGTTGTGGTTGGTTCGCGCTCTTTCTTACTAGTGTACAGACTTATTGCAAAGTCCGGCAGCGTGTTTGCGGTGCGCGGATTTATAATACGGCGTTACTTGTTGCTGCGGAGTTTGTACTCATTCTGTGTTCTGACACAAAGGAAGTGAAATGTACCGTTCACACAGTCCGCCTGGCACAGGAAGCTGAAGCACGGCACACGCTCCCTCAGGTAATGTTCGCGGACGACGCGGACCTTCCTGCCCCGGGAGCTCTTCAGATGTAAAATCCTCTCAGTCTTAATCATCCTTCAGATAAATAGAGTCAGTCATAAAGACATGTGTGCCGTTATCGGCTTGTTTGTGTTCCAAACAGCGGGAAGACCGAGGACGTTGACAATTGACGCCAGGGGTATACGCGGGTCCTGACGTCATCACGTACGCATAGTCGTATGCTGCGTTCAGGGACATTTGGTGCGTTCAGTGAGATCGCTGTGGCGCAACGGGGGATAATAAATGAACTGTCAGGATTCCTGCAAAGTTTAGCGAAGATATCAGTTATTTAAGATATAAATACATCCGAGATATGCGGTCAGAAAGCATTTTACACGCAACTTAGTACCCATGATTTAAGCGAGTATAATTTGCAAATTGTACCTGAACAGGTGGTTGGGTTATACATGAATTTGCAAACTACGGGAATAATTTACAATATTTAAGGTTTCACGTTCCATGAATATACCCTCATTTTGTCCAGCTGCACTCCGCTCACCTCTTCTAATCGTGTCACTGCGGGCTGAAAAAGGCTCAATGTTCTTTCCTACATTTGTGATTTTGCGTTTATAAGTCGTTATACGTTATAGTCGTAGGTCTACAGAGCATAACGTGACAGCATTCAGTGTTCATTATTTCAATAACTTGTCGTTGCTTCTCTGTAGTGGCTTAGTATTGTCGGAAAGTGGTCATTGCTTACTACAGCTTACAAGCCGACTGCTTTCTCCGTGTACGGTTCTATTGTGCTTGGACTAAACGCAGCTTTATCAACTTGACTGTATTGGAATATGCTCTCAAGCGGGTCCGTAAATCTAACAAGAAAATAAAAGGTAATTCCGTGCCACCTCGCTCTCGTACTACCCTCAACATCTCCACCCCCGCGCACATCCCCAAACAGAATACATTACGGATTTATGAATTGAATAACGGTCTGGGAATTTCTGAGCGCTGGATTCACTGAACCAGCAGGGGCGTCGTGTGTCTTCGTTTCATTGGTAGACGAAGATCGTATAAAACACAAGAGAAGGCTTCCTTTTGCAGTTGTCCTCAAAAGCTCTTGTGTGGATATTCGCTAAACCCCCTGCTCACGATAACACAATGTACAATTGTAATGGTGTGTAAGCTTGATTTTTTGCTTTTCCAAGATTATCTATTTCTTCCAGTGCTACAACCGACATTGGGTTCCCTTGCCTCTCACCACTTCCTCGAAGAAGTAATTATTTAAAATGTCTCTCCAATGTTCTCTGAAATTTTAGTTTAGTTTTCTCCTCCCTTTGTTTTGGGTCTATTCTTTGAGCTGCTTAGGCTTTCAATTTCCCAGATCAATAGATTGATGGATGAATAAAGTCCCAAACGACCCACCTACCAGCGTAAATGTACAATCAAGTGGGAACCTCTGTATGTCACCATAAATAAACCGCCAATTTACTTTGCTCATCATAATTTTTTCCTATTCCTGCAATTTTGAACATTTTCACCACGATTTACTTTTATTCCAGTAAGTGAGAAATCATTTTCCATCTTCCTCCTCTCTCGGCTGTTTGCCTCAGGGGTTCCCTCAGCAGATAATTAATTCTTCTCCACCTTCTCACATCCATCAAATGATCGAATGAAAACACATGCTGCCCTCGTGTCCCCTTGCATTGCATCCACAAAACTTCTCTGTGGTCTGCCTCTTTTCATTCGACAAGACAGCTCCATCTTCAACATCTTCTATCTAACATAACCATTATTTCCATATGAACAAACACCTCAACCTTGCCCCTCTGATCTTATTTCCAAACTCTCCCACCTGAGCTGTTCCCCGATGTGCTTATTTTAATCCTGTCCTGCCTGATCACTCTTGACTTGATTTTCATTTTACAAGAAAAAATAATATTAATAACACTGCAGCTTGAAGCATCGGTATTATTGCATTGACTGGCTACTTTTCAATTGTTGATCATATATTGCTTATTGCTTAACGCTATCACGGTTCACCTGAACTCCAGATTGTTCCGGTAAAGCATTGGAAATCTTTGTTTTGTTTTGTTCTACTCCGTTCATTGAAGCGAAACCGCGCAACAGTAAAGGTGAATGTCTGTAAACATACTCAATATTCCACATACTGTAGGTGCCCATACAACTCCTAGCTGTCCCTGTCGCTAACTGGGCTACCAGCGTAACAGGAAGTACGTAGATGAATACCCTCTCTACGTCTCCGTGACTCTTTGGCTGGTGAGTGCAGCGTTCAGGCTGCAGTGGAGCGGGGCAGAGGGGAGAAACACAACCTGCAAGTTTGTCACCACACACGCCAGCATGTCGGGGACTTACTGATGCGCCTACCTCTACATTTCTCTGCGCATTTATTTCCAGATAACATTTACAATGCCATGCATCATTGTTCCTGTCTGCCCCGGCGCGGCTGACAGAAAGGACTGGACTTGTTAAAAAACGTTGCAGATTGCACCTGAGAATGAACTTTGTGTAGGACCTACGGACACGTTCAGGTAAGCACAAACTCGGCTGTGACTAAGGGCAGTCATTTAATACTTGAAATTCATTCTGACGTTTTAAGGCATTATTTATATCGTGTGTAATCAGGCTTATAGCGTGACTATCTGTAAAGTGGGCATGTTTAGACCTCATCCTCTCATTTATTCAACTGTTAGCTATCATTTGAAATCAGACTGCGCCCTGTGCAGCTGCTCCAAAATGAAAATTTGAATATCTGTTGTGATATATATAATTGCAAGCTGTGTGTAAGATTTGTAATGAAACCAGTTGACAGACAAGAGGAGAGTGCAAATCAGCAATTTTCACTTGTGCAGTGTGTGCCATGCTTCTCTGAAAGTTTGTCGCTGAAAAATGTCCATTTCTACTTTCCAAGACTTTCGCGTTCATGTGTCACCCACTCACATTTGGCTCGATCATAATTCATTCGATAATGTCCCCTGTCTCTCCTCTTGACCGCATTAACGGCCACATTTCCCCATATCTCCAAATCCAGTCTTTATTACCACTGGTTTTACCTTCTCCGCCGCCTGAGGAGGAGACAGACAGTCCCAAATGGGTCACAGTCCTCCCCGACTGAGCCTGCGGGTGTGTGTGAGAGCAGCCCGGTCAGTTTTGGCGGTTGTTGTGACTGCTGCTCCGCTCCCGCTGATCCCGCTGAGCCCAGGCGGCAGGCGGCTATCCCACACTGACGCGCTCTCGCCACTAGATGGCGATCTTGAGAAATACAGCCAGGATCCGCGGGTGGCTCCAGCTGAGTTGATCCCCTCATGATTGGTAGAGCAGGTTGCCAGGTAATGACAATCTGAGGAGTCAAATATATCAAATCTCGCGTTTTGCCCTTGTTTACCCACGGCTGATGGAGAGCCAATGAAATTTTAGCCAGAGAAAAGCTAGATGAAATTTTCAAAGCAGACATGAAGGAAGCCCAGACGACGGTGATTCATCTTATTGTGTTGTGCTCAGAGTGCAAGTAGCTCCATCCACGGCGCCTCAGTAAGAAACGGTGCCGTGAAATATGCCACATAGACATTTGTCACAAACTTGCCCTTTCAATAATAGTAATGCAGCTTTAGGCAACTCCTGAGCTCTCACTTTAATTAAATGTGTTTTACTTTTGAAGGCCACGCTGTTTGCCTGCCTGCCTGCTTGTGTGAGTGTGTGAGTGAGTGAGTGTGTTGTTGGTGTTGTGTGTTATGTCAGCGCCATATTTTTGAATGGAGACTAAGTAGGGATGCAGGTAATGGGAGGAAATGCTCAGCTAAGGCAGATAGGAGTTGAGGCCGATACTTCAGACGGATGGATGTATGGATGGATGGATGGACGGAGGGATGGAAGAATTGTCTCTTGGATGGATGGACATGGAGATAGAATTTCTTGATTGGACGAAAAATATTTTAGGCTGTTTCCCCACAACAGAGATCTCAGGAGATGATTTTTTAAAATAAAATGTTTAAATAAATAAATAAATAAATAAATAAATAAATAAAAAAGTTTAAAAAAATAACTTGATAGTACAAATCCCTGGATAGATGTGACATTATAATATAATGTGACATTATAATATGATAATACACTGTATATATATTATAATAAT
>OMPJ01010013.1:0-11964 GCA_900312935.1 Carapus acus
TGATGATTCAGTTAAAGTCATAAACTTATCAAGGTAGGGCCATGGCGACTCCGCCGACACAGAACTCTCTCCCGCCTCCTCTGTTTTCCTCCTCATTTGCGCACTCGTTCCCATCAGCAGCGGGACAGGTATGTGACGTGACACGGAATCGCGTCTGTTGGCTACACGCGCATGTGCAGGTCTGTGCTCCCATCTGTTTAAATAAAGTTTAAATAAAAAAAAAGCAGCAAAAGCTCCGCTGCGTTTGAGGTTTAGAAATACCTAGCAAAACATAGCTTCTGTGGACGCTACCGCGCTATTTGATCAGTAAAATAGTTTCACTACTTAAAAGCTATTTGATTTAGAAAACAGCGACGTTACGACCACGCTACTGAGAAATGTAGTGAAACTAGTAACGTCGCTACTTGTAACGCCGCTACTGCCCAACACTGATTATCACTACGTATTCATGTATTGTTCATTCATGTTATCATTCAATATGTATTCATTTATTGCTCATCCCCATCATGCTTTCTTATGTATGTATTCCTATATTACTCATTCACATTATTAAGCTTACTTTACATATGCAACCATTTATTGCCATTTATGTTATTCACACACCTTCATCTGTGTTGCTATTCACAAAACATTGTCGGTGTTTCCCGTGGGACACTTGGAGAGTTCTTCACGTTAAGAGTCTATCATGCTCTGTACCAACTACCCTGCCCCGAAACAACCTTGTGTCTCATCATACAAGGAGGTTTTCATGCTCTGTGCCAGTTACCCTGCTCTGAGTGCACCTTGTTAGAAGCACCCAGATGAAAAATGTTTTGTCCGTTATGGGTTTTTTTTTTTGTCACTTGCTTGCCGTCCTATTAAAATAGCTATGCACGGGTGGGTACGCCGAAGAGAGTTCAACAGAGACCTTTTGACTCTTCGTCTGCTCTTCCCTTGCAAGAAAATAAATGTTATGTTTGTGGTCTGATTCCTCTGAACCAGGGGCACAAACTATCATCATATCATCATAAATCAACCTGCCAAGTCTTTCCAAGCCAACCAAACAGTGGAGCAGAGAAAACACTGGCTCAGATGAGTGGATAATCAAACAATCAGCCCAGTGTCGTCCCAATCTGGTTCTCAGGGACTGGTTCCTCTTTCAGAACCGGACAGCCCTGTCGACTCACACAGCAGCTCCACGCCCTGTCACTCCCTCAGAGAAAACACAAGTGGGCCAGTGGAACTGGTATTTGGATTAGCTCAGCACTCTGGCGTGTAAAAGGATATCCTCGCTGTTTCGGGGAGTGGCCTTGTGATACTTTGCCACTCGCACTTTTCGTGGCTGCGCTCCATTGTGGCAAAAGATGAGTGAGATTAATCATGGTGCCTGTTAGGGGAAGATTCACAGCTGCAGCTCCGATGCAGAAACACCAGCCAATGAGATTTCTCTTATGACTTCCACCTCATCGTTCTTTCATTCTGCCTCAACTCTCTGAACTGAGACTTAAGAATCTATTAAAGGTCACTGGCATCACCTACCTTGGTGGCCTTGTCCTTAATGTAAGGGGGCAAAGCCAAGTCATTGTTATTGCCCAATCAAAAAAAAATCAACTTGCCCTCAATCCCTTGGCATCTAGTCGAAGTTTTTAGTCAGAGATGGTCATATTATCATTACTATGATCACTCTGGCCCGGGGAGTGGGTTCAACACTTGTCATCATTCATTTTATTTTCTGGGCCCTGGAGCACCTTGTCTGCCACCTCTTAGTTTTTGGCCTCCGGTGCACGTTGTGGAGGCTCCGGTGCCCGGGTTGACGTCAGCGGGCCGGCGGCGGGAGGGGCCAGTCAGCCCACCACTCGTCTGCCGGTGTCATGGCTTCCGAACAGGGGAGGAAGTGATTCAGTGGAAAAGTGGGCTATTTTACCGACTACCGCTCACATTTACGATCTTTTTAGAATCCGAGATCGGGACAACGGGTATCGGGCTCCCTTTGCGCCCCGCTCGGCCGGCCGCAGGCTGCAGGACAGAGTTTGAGTTTGGCGGAGAATTTCCCTCGGCAGACGGCGAAGATGGCCGACCCCGCGGAGTGCACCATCAAAGTGATGTGCCGCTTCAGGCCGCTCAACAGCTCCGAGGTCACCAGGGGCGATCGCTACATTCCCAAATTCCAAGGAGAGGACACAGTGATTATCTCGGTGAGTGCTGTGGGACAGGGCGGCCGTGTGCGTGTGATGGAGCCCGGGAACGCGGCAGTGCGCCATTAGGCTGGAGGGCTAGCATTAGCTCTGTAGCTAATGGCGGCTAACGCTAGTTGGGCACTGACCAGCCCGCCGCCGCCGCGCCGCGCCGCTGGCCCGCGGCTACAGCTCAGACAGATCACGGGAGAAAACGTAGTCACCCTACCCCGTGATCTGACTTCACCAGCCTACGCAATCGGCAGGTTCATTCGTCTTTGATCAACGTAAAGAGAAATAGTCCTCGCTGGAAAGGTCACTGCCGTGTGTCGCCTGTCGTCGTTAGCGAGCTGTCAGTCAACAAAGCCCCGGACAGAGGCTCTATACCGGGGGAAGATTTCCTGCACCGGGCCTTGGGCCCCCACCACCAGCGACCGAAGCTGTCACGTTATCGACGGAAAAATTATCAATTAACAGAAGTGCACCTGTGCATATGTAGCTGGTCACTAATAACGGTGAACGTCATCAGAAAGCGTAAGCCAGGAGCTAACCAGCGTCTAGGCCAGCTGCTTGTGCCCGCAGATTAGTTGGCCTTGGACATCCGGACAGATTAAATTATAATTCACTTGTGGATTTAAAACAAAGCCGACTAGGTAGAGGAGCAAAACGAGGAGAGAGCTTATTTTAAGAAAGTCGTAAACTGATAATTAGTCCTCTGTGTACGGATTCAGAACATAAATGGGAGTGGTCGCTGATGTGGACGGGATGTAAATCTTCATAACCACAAACTGTCTAATTCCTACATAAATAAGATAATCGTGCTTGTCTTCCACTCTTCTATGGGTATATCAGTTAGTCTTGATTGAACAATTCTTGTCCAGATTCGGACAAGGATAATAGAATTTATTTCCTACAGTTAAAAATGCAGGAAACGATGCAGGTATTATTAGAATTGTCTGCTGTTCCTGTGCGTTATTTGGACTGTGTTGCTCAGATATCATTGGTGTAAAATATTTGAAAGGAAACTGTTGACTGTTAGTAGTGATTGTACTTTTGACTCTGTTGTCGGTCATGTCTGTCCATTGCGATTGATCAGAATCTGCATGTTGGAAAAGGCTTCAGCGTTCATTGGCCTGATGGAAAAACTACAGATTGAAGTCGTTCAAGGTGGCAATGGCAGTCAATTCAGAAATGAAGTTAAACATTTCTGTTGTTTGGTAATAAACCATTTCTGGACCGTGTGGTCAGCGTTTTGTACCTAGCCACAGATCTGCTGTCCTGTCCTGAACAGTCCTCGTGAGTGGGATCGGCTATCAGGGGCTCCTCATCCATTTGTAGATAGATTTATTTATCAACCTGTCATTTAGAACAAATCAAAAAGTTGTTCAAGCACAGTGAAACCATTTAAAAGACAAGTGGATTTCTTGTCGCTTGGCTATGATGGCAACCATCTGAAGGATGTTTTATGGCTGCTCTCTCGGTCTGCTGTTGGGCTGAGATACTGGCTTGGAGGTCTGGGCTGTAAGGCAGTGCTGACGTCTGTGGTGTCATACGCTGACAAGGCTCTATATCAGCAGCAGCATGACCTGCCTCTTGGGTAATCCTCTCCCTGTAGTTTCTTGCTGGCGACCAGCTGTTTGACCAATCACAGATGGGGTGATGCAGAGTGCTGTGATTTCTGTGGTGGTGAGGGTGATTATTCTGGTGCCGTTATGTTTTGCAGATGCTCTTCTACTCTGACTTACTTAGATAATGTTAATGTAGTGGTGAGGTGGTCAGGACGTGGACCTCGAGGCCTGGTGAGGCTGGTCACACTTAAGACACCACGTTTTCCAGCAGCAGGGCTTTTGTAAGGGCTGATGGGTTGGCTGTGGAGGCCTACTAGACCTCCGTCAGCTACAGGGGGAGCTGCAACTCCCAAGATGAGGTGCTACGGACGGCAGGAATTGCCAGCACAGTGTGTGTATCGGTGTGCATGCATGCGCGAAAGTGTGTTTTTTCCGTGAGTGAATTATGCATGCCTCCATTACTTACCCCCCGTTGGTTGTGCTCTGCTGTGCCATCATAACAGGCTGCAGAGTTGCCCAGCAAGGAACACAGGTATTTCAGGGAAAGTGAATCTGAGATGACATGGAGAGAATATTGTCAGGATGGATGGTGATAGATTTTCCATTGAAAGTGGATACAAAGGAAACTTTTGTACCCGTTGGTGTTCCTCATTGCCTTTTGCTTGCACGTTTAGTAACTGATAACCAGAATATTGCCCAGGGACTATGTGTCTGTGAATTGGTCCACTGGCTGGGAATCATCCTCAATAAATTCATCAGTGACTCAGCCCGGCACTGTAACATGGCTTCAACATTTCAGGCAGTAGTCCCATTAGACAACCCAGACAATGAGGATGTTGAACTCTGGCACGGCCATTGTTTGCCGTGGAGGGCCTGCAGCGCTGGTTGTAGCTGGGCTCCGTGCTCCTTGGCAGGTGTTATTACCTGCTGATGGTGGTTTGAGGAGGGTGCTGTCTGTCTGACTGCCCATCTGAAGGGATCTGTGAGCTGGTTTGGTAATAATTCCTGCCGTGGAACCATTTTTGTCAGGGCTTTGAGACCCAACAGAATGTGTTTTTGTTTGTAACGTCGGCTCTAAACAAAAATGGCGTCTCCAGTGTTGTCTCCATAGTGAACACTGATGCATATCTGCTCCGCTGGGGCCAGCTTCTCATTATAGCCGGCCGTGCAGACTAAGGCGGAGATGCTTTGCCTCAGGGGTATCCAGGGTGGGTGTGGCCTCATGGCTGTGGCCACTGCAATGGGAGAAGCATTGAGATGTTTTCGTGAGAGTGTGAAAGCGCTGATGGGGACATTTCAACTTTCCTTACTCACTCACTCACTCACTCACTCACTCACTCACTCACTCACTCACTCACTCACTCACTCACTCACTCACTCATTGCATGGCCTGGGGGCTGTAGGGGTTCCCGACTCCCTAAGTGAGGCAAATGATTAGTATCGACTCCTGACCACAGAGAGTGGGGCACAGTGTGTGTCTATTTAGTTGATATGAATGAAATACTAATGTTAAGTTCAGAATGGGTTTTCATCCTGAAATGATAAGGGAAAGTCATTTATCAGTGATACTTCACATAAAGATAAGTGCAGCTTTGTCAGCCTTATGTGCCTGTTTTCTGTCGTTGTTTACAGTAGTAAAAAACTTCCCACTGATAACGTTTAGGTGTCATGATGATTGCTTTGGTTATGAAGGTTACAGCTGTCTGCGCTCCTCTTCCTTTTCAGACCAAACCCTACATGTTTGACCGAGTCTTTCAGTCCAATACCTCACAGGAACAAGTGTACAACGCCTGCGCCCAGAAGATTGTCAAAGGTAAACCAGTGTGTTTGCACACATCACACACACCTCCTGTGACTCTCAACTGAACACCAACACGTCATGTCTGTTTTGCAGATGTTCTTGAGGGATACAATGGAACAATTTTTGCATATGGGCAGACATCATCTGGCAAAACGCACACCATGGAGGTAAGGCCAGTCAGACTGAAGTGCAGCATGAGGAGGCTGGCCAGACTGGCAGTTGGGGAGGAGGTTATAGTAAAGGTTCTCTTTTGAGGGTTTTGTCTCTCTGTCTACATACAGGGGAACCTTCATGACACAGAGGGAATGGGCATCATCCCCAGGATAGTACAGGACATCTTCAACTACATCTATTCCATGGACGAAAATCTGGAGTTCCATATTAAAGTAGGTTCTTCATTTTCCTCAGGAACCCTTGTGTGGAGTTGAGAGAAGTGATTCAGAACCATGAAGGTCAGTCCATCTGTGTCTGTGTAATTCAGACTTTTTTGTTTGCAGGTTTCGTATTTTGAAATTTACTTAGACAAGATCCGGGACCTTCTGGATGGTGAGTGACTGAGAGAACGTGCTGTGTACAGACTGTGAAAGTAGAACCTACACACTGTGCCTGTCATTAGATCTGTGAGTTTGCACCGTGAAACTAGAGGCAAAAGCAAACTGTAAAACAAAGCACACAAGCATTCAGATAAATCAGCCCAAGTCCCCTGAAGCTGCAATGTGATAGAAATGCTTGTGCAGACAGTCTTTGGCTCCTAGCTGACACTCTGCCTCCTTATCCCAAGTGTCCAAGACCAACCTTTCTGTACACGAGGACAAAAACAGAGTCCCCTATGTCAAGGTGAGCCCAGACCTCTGACCCCAGGCCAGGCATCTCTACAAGCTCAGCTAATCGTCTTCAGCCTTGCTGTGTGTGTGTCTGTGCGTGTCTGTGTGTGTGGGTGTGTGTGTGTGTGTGTGTTGGCGCGTGCGTGTGTGCATGACAGGGATGCACTGAGAGGTTTGTCTGCAGCCCAGAGGAGGTGATGGACACCATTGATGAGGGCAAATCCAACAGACATGTAGCAGTCACAAGTAAGATAGCCACCCTAACAGCTGGACAGGAGAGTGGGAGAGAGGTGGAAAAATTATGTGTCTGTGTGTTTGTGCGTGTGTGTCCTCTCGCTGTCAGACATGAACGAGCACAGCTCCAGGAGTCACAGTATCTTCCTCATCAACGTCAAGCAGGAGAACACGCAGACGGAGCAGAAGCTGAGCGGGAAACTGTACCTGGTGGACCTTGCTGGCAGTGAAAAGGTGTGCATTTGTCTGTGCATTGGCCTCTGTGCTCCAGGACCAATTTTTGTATCTACTTGTCTTACTCTCTCTTTCCCCCTCCACCTCTCCCTCTATCTGTTCGGTTCTGTCCTCCTCTTCCTATCTCTGTCTGCCTCCCTTCCCTCCCTCTCTTGCTGTCTTACCTTCTCTCTTCCTCTCTATTTCTGTATATCTTGTGTTTTCACTGCTGTGGTCTGAGCAGCTGCTGAAACCTAATCTGTAGTTTCACAACCTGCAGTCACAATGAAACAACCTGTAACCTGATTCTCCATCTCACTCACTTTATTGGAGGTGTTTGATTTTCCCAGCTGTGCGGATGAGGATCAGGCTGAGGTTGTTTAATTTATACTCCTTCCTTCAGGTCAGTAAAACTGGAGCTGAGGGTGCGGTGCTGGATGAGGCCAAGAACATCAACAAGTCTCTGTCGTCTCTGGGGAACGTCATCTCTGCTCTGGCTGAGGGCACGGTTAGTGCATCTCTGAGGAGTGCGCGTGTGCATGTCTGGTACGCTGCTGCTGCGGGAGCCATTCATCGCAGAGCTTATTAAGAGTCTTGAATGATCTCAAATGGTCACCCAGGGTGGTAGGAGCTTTTCCCAAGAAAGGTTGGAGGATCGAAAGGATGCGTGTCCATCTAAGGCATTCAGGGCTGAGGAGCATCCTTCCCAGATGTGCTTTATACCTTTTGCTCGCCAGTCCTTCTCTGGGCCGCCCTCAGGCTGAAATCAGCGTGGTCAGGTGTGGCTAGCCGATCAGTGCTGGAACAGAGCAAACTCCTCAATGGCATCTTTAGGCTGGAGCTCGTTTCACGCTGCTTTCACGCTTTTCAATTTGATGAAAGGCAGCTCTGTTGTCATGGGCCTGTGCTCTGTAAACAACCTGAGGCTGATGGCTTTGATCCATCTCCAAGCCTGAGAGAAGTAAGCCGCTCTGAGAGATCACACACAGAGATGGGGCTGGCCATTCACCTTTAGAGAGCAGTTCATTCCCACCACATGCATGCGTGTACAGATGCACACACACACTTTTTAATTTCCCTGACCATTAGATCAATGGATCAAAATACAACCAACCAACTAACCACTCTCACACTCATGCACTCACACACCCCCCACCTTGTGTTTCCTGTGGAGACGATGCTCATGTGATCTGTTTGCGTGGCTGGGGCTGTGGTTTGGCTCCAGGCCGACGGTTTGGAGCTATTACACACTCTGGAAAGTCAGGGTTTGTTGTTGAAGAGGACTACCAACACACCCTGCACAGGTTGCTGGGTTGGGGCAGATTCCTCCTCACTTTGACCTGCAGGCATGTTTACTGCGGCTTCACCACTCATTCTGTCAAGGCGCTTTAGTGAAAAGTAAACACAATGATACCGTCAAAACTCTGTACTGCGTTTGATTGTCTGTGTGTGTGTGTGTGTGTGTGGCAGGCCTACATACCATACCGAGACAGCAAGATGACCCGTATCCTGCAGGACTCGCTGGGAGGAAACTGTCGGACCACCATTGTCATCTGCTGCTCGCCCTCCTCTTACAACGAAGCCGAAACCAAATCCACACTCATGTTCGGGCAGAGGTGGGACACCCTCATCTGTTCCTCAGCTTGGCCTTCTGTGAGGGCAAAGTAAGAGAACAACGCATGGTGTGTGTGCAGGGCAAAGACCATCAAGAACACGGTGACGGTGAACATTGAGCTGACAGCAGAGCAGTGGAAGCAGAAGTATGAGAGGGAGAAGGAGAAGAATAAGACCTTGAGGAACACGGTGACTTGGCTGGAGAACGAGCTCAACCGCTGGAGGAACGGTGAGAGTGCGACCATGTGTGTGTGTGTCACCAGCAAAGCGCTGAGATCATGGTGGATGTCTCTCCCATGATTCCTACTCAGGCGAAAGCGTGCCTGTGGAGGAGCAGTTTGATAAGGAGAAGGCCAACGCCGAGGTTCTGGCCCTCGACAACATGCTCAACGACAAGCCTGCCTCCACACCCAACGTGCCTGGCGTTCGCCTCACCGATGTGGAGAAGGACAAGTGTGAGGCAGAGCTGGCGAAGCTCTACAAGCAGCTGGACGATAAGGTGAGAAGCTGTTGTCTTTCACCTGCAGGAGATGAGGAGATGTTTGAGCCCCATATGACCGGAACGTTTGCTCCTCTACAGGATGAGGAGATCAACCAGCAGAGCCAGCTGGCTGAGAAGCTGAAGCAGCAGATGCTGGACCAGGAGGAGGTGAGAGCAGAGCTTGTCATGGTAAAGAAGACTTAAGCCATGGCAACTACTGACTGACCCTTCGCGCTCTTCCCTGCAGCTCATCGCTTCCTCTCGGCGTGACCACGAGAACCTGCAGGTGGAGCTGAACCGCCTGCAGGCGGAGAATGATGCCTCCAAAGAGGAGGTGAAAGAGGTTCTGCAGGCGCTGGAGGAGCTGGCAGTCAACTATGACCAGAAGAGCCAAGAGGTGGAGGACAAGACCAAGGAGTTTGAGACCATCAGCGAGGAGCTCAGCCAGAAATCAGTGAGGAGTACACTAGTTTCACCAGCTCCTCATCAGGCTGCATGAGGAACAGACAGATGCAGACAGATGAGATGATGTGTGTTTCCTCTCCCCCTCCATAGTCTATCCTGTCCTCCCTGGACTCAGAGCTCCAGAAGCTCAAGGAGATGTCCAACCACCAGAAGAAGAGGGTGACCGAAATGATGTCTTCGCTCCTCAAAGATCTTGCTGAGATTGGCATTGCTCTGGGTAGCAACGACATCAAGGTAGACAGTCCTCCTCTTCCTCTCCTTATTCTTCTGTCTTGCAATCTCCACAAACCTATGCGTCTTATCTCCCGTTCCCGTAGCAACATGATGGAGGCAGTGGGATGATTGACGAGGAGTTCACGGTGGCCCGTCTGTACATTAGCAAGATGAAGTCAGAGGTAAAAACAATGGTGAGGCGCTGCAAGCAGCTGGAGGGCAACCAGTCGGAGAGCAACAAAAAGATGGACGAGAACGAGAAGGAGCTGGCCGCCTGCCAGCTTCGTATCTCGCAGGTATGGAGAAGGCAGCAGGAACCAGGTGAGACCATTGGTCCAGACCTTCACCACACTGATTTGTGTTTGGTGCACAGCACGAGGCCAAGATCAAATCCCTGACAGAGTACCTGCAGAACGTAGAGCACAAGAAGAGGCAGCTGGAGGAGAACGTAGACTCTCTCAATGAGGAGCTGGTCAAGCTCAGCGCACAGGGTAGGTGGAGCTCAGAGCATGGTAACCAGATGACTGATCAGCTAAGCTGACTATGTTGGTGTGTGTTCTTCCATTGCAGAGAAAGTTCACGCCATGGAGAAGGAGAACGAGATCCAAACGGCCAATGAAGTTAAGGTGAGCAGCATCTCGGACAGGTTCTCTACAAACAGAGCTTTAGCCTCCTCCTGCCTCACAGTTGACTTGTGTGTGTGCATGTTTGCAGGAAGCGGTGGAGAAGCAGATCCACTCCCATCGTGAAGCACACCAGAAACAGATCAGCAGCCTGAGGGACGAGCTGGACAACAAGGAGAAGCTGATCACTGAGCTGCAGGAGTAAGACCTCTCCTCCATTGAACCTCTCCAGTTTGACAAAAGCAGGCTAAGTGGAGACTGACCACCATCTGAACTCTCCACAGCCTCAATCAGAAGATCATGCTAGAGCAGGAGAGGCTGAGAGTGGAGCACGAGAAGCTCAAGTCCACCGACCAGGACAAGAGTCGCAAGCTGCATGAGCTGACGTACGACTTACTCACACACACTCGTGCACGCACGCACGTACACAGACACACACACACACACACACTCACACTCACTCACTCTCTCCACACACACACACACACACACACACACACACACACACACGCACTCTCTCTCTCTCTCTGTGTCCTGCCCTGACTGAGGTGGTGCTGCCCTCTAGGGTGATGCAAGATCGGCGGGAGCAGGCCCGGCAGGACCTTAAGGGTCTGGAGGAGACAGTGGTGAGTCCCCCTGGGGGACAGATGTTTCTGCGGACCTCCATGGCTCTGCTGCCACCTTCTCACCTTTATATATGCTTCTCCCCTAGGCTAAAGAACTGCAGACTCTCCACAACCTGAGGAAGCTCTTCGTCCAGGACTTAGCCACCAGAGTGAAGAAGGTCAGCCTGACTCCTTAAAGGTCTTGCCTAGGTTCTAGCAGGTGCTGACAGGTTCTGGTGGTTGTGTTGTGGTCCGGCAGAGCGCTGAGATGGACTCTGATGACACTGGGGGCAGCGCCGCACAGAAGCAAAAGATCTCCTTTCTTGAGAACAATCTTGAGCAGCTCACTAAGGTTCACAAACAGGTAGGATCTGCTGCCTCTTCTTCTCCCACTGGATGAATGAGAGGGAGCAGTGTCAGCGCCGATCCTTCTCGCCCCTCAGCTGGTTCGTGATAATGCAGACCTTCGCTGTGAGCTTCCGAAACTGGAGAAGCGTCTCCGTGCTACGGCTGAGCGCGTCAAGGCCCTGGAGTCTGCTCTGAAGGAGGCCAAAGAGAATGCCGCCCGCGACCGTAAGCGCTACCAGCAGGAGGTGGACCGCATCAAGGAGGCTGTAAGGGCCAAGAACATGGCCCGCAGGGGGCACTCCGCCCAGATCGGTCAGTTGCCACCCCTCCTCTTCGCCTCTGTTCATGCGTTCCTCTGACGTAGCCTCACCTTCCTCTCCTTCCTCTCATACCTACAGCCAAACCGATCCGGCCTGGCCAGCAGCCTGTGGCTTCACCCACCCACCCAAACATCCACCGAGGGGCAGGTGGCTTCTACCAGAATAGCCAGACGGTGTCCATCAGAGGGGGGGGTAGCAGCAAGCTCGACAAAAAGTAAGCAAGGGAGATGGAGGATGGGGAGGGGAGAGGTGGATACGGTTGGTCCCCTGGCTCATTCTCTGTCTACCCCCCTTGTTCCTCTCTCTCTGTCTCTTTCTCTCTGTAGCTGAAGAGCAGTGGGACCGAGGGACACTACTGCCAGAAAAGCTAAAGTAAATCTTGCCCTCACTGTCCTGTCATTCCATGAGAGCAATCGGTCTCCTCGCCGCCGCTTTGCTCTGGATTATAAATATTATATATATAGATATTCCTGTCCTGTACAGCTCCTGGCCCCCTGGCCCT
>OMPJ01010013.1:12007-27145 GCA_900312935.1 Carapus acus
CTAACCACTGGGCATAGTCTGAGAAAGACGACCTGTGTAGTTTTGTGAGATGCAGGACAGCAAACCAAACGCAGACCTGGCAAGCAGAAATTCCCACACATGACTTCTGACCCCAGTGGTAGCTTCTGTTTCTTTCTCTGGCTGTTTTTTGTTGTTGTCATTGTCGTTGTTTATGTTTGCACAGTTTGTCATCATGGCTATTGCTCACGGTCATCGCCGTGTGAGTGCCTCTGCGCCACATGGAGGGGAATTTTATGGGGGCCAAATGCTTTTTTTGGAACAGGAAAAGAGAAGGCGAGAAGGAGGAAGCCCCCTACTGTCCTGCCCCCACTGTACATGTCAGCTTGTTGTATGCGCCTTAGATTCCTGTGCTTTTTTTTAAAGAGAAAAAGACAAAAAGTGACTTGTAGTGTAGGGCGCACTGCAATGTGGCCTACCCAATTTGCTGTACAGATGTAAAGTCGTCACTACTGCAGACACTCACACACACACATGCTCTTCCTGCTCCTAGGAAATGAGAGAGAGAGAGAGAGATGTCTGGGTGTCATTAGGGCTGCTGCCGTGAAGCATCAAATACAGAGACAGAAGGTGACGGCCAAGACGCTTGGGCGTGCATATATGTCTTCAATCTGGAGGACGGATATTTTTAGTACTAAATTAAGAAGGAGACGGAGGAGAGGGACAGGCGAAAGAGAGGAAAGTCAAACACTATTTATCTCCTCGCACCTGCGCGTTGGGCATCACTTAGGTACGAATTTGTCCTCGCCCTCGCCTTATCCTTCGTTACCGTTGTCGTAGTTTTGCTTGGCATCCTTGTCGATGCTTGCCCTCTTTCTCCATCGGCTACGGTTTGGTTCGGTCTTTTATTGCCAGGTTGAGTCTGCGCGCGTAATTGTTGCATGAGGTTGGCCATGTGTTTTGAAGTCTGAGGACGGCATGGGAGTGGTGGTTGCCCAGTGAAGAAATGCAGAGGATCCGGGCTGCCGATCAGCCAATCGGTGAGCAGGGTTTCCTCAGAGCAGACCAACCTTCCGTCCCGGGACAGAGAGCGTCTGTTGGGTCGGTGTAAGTCTGTTTGGATGTAGCCTCATGTTTCGTTTTTGCTGTGTTTTTTTTTTTATTTTTTTTTATTGTTATTGTTATTTTTTTTGTACCCTCTATGTCCGTGTTTGGCAAAGAGCTCATTCTGATTGTGGCGGCAGTGGCAAAAGCCTCGTGTATGTGCAATATACTGTCAAACACACTGAGCATCAGCCAGCTGCCAGGCACGCCCAGGGCGAGCTGCACTCACACACTCCACGCTGACCGCAAAGCTTCCAAAGCAGAAATCATGTCCTCGTAAGCTGGCGTGGGGGTGGGTCAACGCCGCTCGCCCTGCTATGCCAGGACAGCTTCCGGGATTCGGATACTGCCGTACTGCTGTGTGACGTTTTCGACAAGCAAAGACTTTACAGCAAGTGTCCTCAGAATATCTGTCTGTTGTCCTTGTGCAATGCAAACAAGTGCTGAAATGGAGGACGCAGGGGTGGGGCAGGAGGGAAAAGAGCAAATTGTTTGTGGTGTTTACCTAAATTGAAGTGTTTTGCATTAATTCTAAATAAATATGAAAACAAAGTATAGTCACTTTTTTATTACTGTGTAATAGTCGGTCGATTTCTAAAGGAATAGTTGTGAAGATCTGTCAGTGGACAAATGTATTGGATCATTCCTGGACAAGTGGCAGGGCCGAGAGACACAGGGAGACGGGACGGTTAACCAGATCAGTTTGGATTGACTGCATGATGTAAATGTATGTGTGATTAAATAATTATGAGAAAACCTGTCCAGCTCCATGTCACTTTTGTCTGAGAGGATGTCATGAATGTTTTTATTCTTAATCAGCATATGAGTTAAGGTGTTTGCTCTCCCCATTCCCTACTGTGGACTGTCAGTTAGGCTCCAGGGAAATTGTTCCAGAAACAAACATTAGTATTCAGAGAAAGGACAGTCAAGTATCCAAATTTACTCTGTCCACATCCCCGAGACGTCAACCTGTTTACCCATGTGCTCCAATTCTTAATTTTCTGCAGTGAGGCTAAAAAATGGGTTGTTGATGAGAGGAGGGAAGGCTGGAAAGAGGGAAGAGAAAACATAGGGATGCGTTGAAAGATGGATTTAATAGCGAAAACTCCCCATTTACATTGGGTGAAGAAGCTTTGTCAGCCTATACAGCACTGCCTCGGTGTGGTGAGGAGAGGAAACGCACCGGACATCAGTTGACAGGTGGTAAATTCTACAGACTTCACTCAGACGTTTACAAAGCACCTTGTCTCTGAATTAATGCATTGAAATGATTTCTTTTGTTGACAAAGGACTCAGGAACATGCCCTCTGTCAGATGGTGGAGGAACGCTGTAGATTTCAGTTATTCCCTACAACTAGATAATACTATCTCTGATACTATTAAGATCTACTTGTTGAGCAATGTAATAGTTGCCTCTGTCCTTTATTTCTATCTCATGAGGCTTTGGTGTTAAAAATTATTGGGCGAGTTTACTGGCAGTGCATCTTCTGAATCAAGGGTGTTCACAATTTCTTTGGCTTGCGTGCTACTGTATTTGCAAAATGTCAAAAGGCCCCTCCCTGAGCTGCCACCTTACCATGGTGGAAGGGTTTGAGTACCCGAATGATCCTGAGAGCTATGTTGTCAGGGGCGACCCAAACCCTGGACAGATCAGCTGGTTTTTGGAACATGGAATGTCACTTCACTGGGGGGAGCCCGAGATGGTGCAGGAGGTGGAGCTTTTCTGACTAGAAATAGTTGGGCTCACCTCTAGGCACAGCCTGGGCTCTGGATCCCAACTTCTTGAGAGAGGCTGGACTCTCTTCCACTCATGGGGAGAGGAGGCTCGCAGGAGTTCAAGTCAAGTCACTTTTTATTTGTATAAATCTCACAAACTATAATTTACCTCAGAGGGCTTTACAGTCTTAACAGCAATACAACATCCTCTGTCCGTAAACCCTCGCATCGAATAAGGAAAAACTCCGAAAAACCCTTTAACAGGGAGAAAAGGAAGAAACCTCATGGAGAGCAACAGAGGAGGGATCCCTCTCCCAGGACGGACAGACATGCAATAGATGTTGTGTGCAGAAACACAGACAATATACAACAGGAATAACAAAACAGCAAAGATAATGTAATTTTATCATATATAAAAGACTGTAGCAAAGAGGATGCCAAGCAGCCTCCACATGCCAGCGGGAGAAAGCCGGACCAGAGCCATGACCACCATCGTATTGACTACAGACTCCGAAATTGGCAGCGATAGGTGGGGGAGTGGAGCATGTTTAAGATGTGTGATGGTGCAGCAAGGGATGCCTGAGACAAGGAAGAAGACAGGCAGACAGAGAGAGAGGAAGAAAGAGGGGCGCACAGCTCGGATGCTCATGAGCATGTTGATCAAAAAGTCGATCAAAAAACAGGGTTAGAGAGATGCATGGGTTGAGCAATTGTAATGAACAATAACAGTGAATAATAATCTGAATAAAATCTTGTTGGCAGGATAGTACTTGGTAAGCCCATTGAGACAGAAACCGACCCACCATGCAGTAAATGGTAAATAAAGAGTCAAATTCAGGAAACTAATTATAGGTTGAGCTAAAAAGATGAGTTATTAGTTTTGATTTTAAGGTTTCAACAGACTCAGAAGATCTAATGTCAACAGGGAGGTTATTCCACAAGAACGGGGCCCGATAGGAAAAGGCCCTGCTACCTGCAGACTTCTTTTTGACTCTAGGTACATGCAGTAGCACTGCATTTTGAAAACGGAAGGCCAGAATATAGGATTTAATGAGGTCAGAGAGGTATACTAGGATACGTCCAATTAGAATTTTATAGTTCAGCAGAAGCACCTTAAAGTTTGATCTAACATGGATAGGAAGCCAATGAAGGGACACCAGGATTGGTTTAATATGTTCAAATTTTCTTGTTTCAGTGAAGATGGTAGCTGCAGCATTTTGAACCATCTGAAGACTTTTAGTACTAGTGCGAGGCAGACTTGAGAGCAGAACATCACAGTAATCCAGTCTGGATGAAACAAATGCATGAATTAGAGTCTCTGCATCAGCCATGGATAGAAACAACCGAATTTTGGCTATGTTATGTAAATGAAAGAATGCAGTCTTTGTGGTTTCCTTAATGTGCTTTTCAAAAGAGAAGGTAGTATCAAACATAACACCAAAATGTTTGGTAGCCACACTTTGTGAGATCACACAGTTGCCGAGAGTTATTGTTATTTGATCAAACTGGTGTCTGTGTCTAGCAGGACCAACAACCAGCATCTCAGTTTTTTGCGAGTTAAAGAGCAAGAAATTTTGTGCCATCCACTCTTTCACAGAGGCCAAGCAGATCTCTAATTTCGTAATTTGGGTATGATCACTGGCCCTTATAGGCACATACAGCTGAGTATCATCCGCATAGCAATGAAAATTTATTGCATGACTGCGTATGATTTGGCCAAGAGGTGAAATATAAAGAGAGAAAAGCAGAGGGCCGAGAACTGACCCCTGAGGTGCTCCATATTTAACCTCAGAGAATTTAGATGTATTGTTATTATAACAGACACATTGGGTGCGTTCAGACAGATACAGTAGGACTTAAGCCAGGAGAGAGCTAGGCCAGAGATACGATACCAAAATTATGATTAAGTCTGACTATTAGAATACAGCGATTAATGGTGCGGCGAAGGCTCCACTGAGATCCATTAATAACAGCACAGAGGTTGCTTCTGAATCCACAGCAAGTAGTAGACCATTTACCACCATGGTTAGAGCACTTTCAGGGGAGTGACAGGCCCAAAAAGCTGATTGAAGAGGTTTGTAAACATAATTTTCCTCTATGTGAGTCGAAAGTTGCAGGAACACAACTCTCTCTAGTATTTAGAAAAGAATGGAAGATTAGAAACTGGTCCATAGTTGTTAAGAGACCCTGGGTCAAGATGTGGTTTCTTAAGAAGGGGTTTAACTACAGCCGTCCTAAAACTACTAGGTACAATGCCAGCAGTAAGTGACATATTAACAATGTCCAACATAGTAGATCCCAGGAAAGGTCAGACGTCTTTAAAACGTTTCGCCGGTAAAGGGTCAAGGAGACAAGTAGTTGATTTAGACCCTGACACCAGCATAGTCAGAGTATCCAGAGAGATGGACTGAAATACTGTGATGACTGGGACTGTACATAGCTCTTTATATAGATCAGAAAATCGCAGGGCAGGATCTGCAGGAGGAACTAGTGCTGAGTAGCAAATTTTGTTTCTAATCTTATCAACTTTATTACAGAAGAAGTCTAGAAACTCTTGAGCTTTGAAAGGTGAGCAGCTTATGGATGGCTGCTTTTTTGTAAGTTTAGCTACAGTGTCTAAAAGAAATCTAGGATTATTTTTATTAACATTGATTAAGCGAGAGAAATACGCTGATCTTGCAGCAGATAAGGCATGCTTGTATATCAGTAAACAATCATGCCAGGATAGATAGAAAACTTCCAGTTTTGATTTCCGCCATTTACGTTCCAATCTCCTGCAGGCCTGCTTAAGAGCATGCGTCTCTTCATTAAACCAAGGTGTAAACCTCTTTCGTCGCTTAGCTGTAGAAGTCAGGGGCCCAACTGAGTCTAAGAGACTAAAGAGGGGCCAAGGTCCGTGTGTATTCCAGGGTGGTGGAGGAGGGGGAGGGACTCTCAAAGTGCGCATAGAACGCATTGAGGTCGTCCGGCAGGCTGTGTAGGGAGCCGATGTTGGTGGCTCTGGGTCTAGTCCTGTAATCTGTGATATGGTCCAGGCATTGCCACATCCTCATGGGGTCAGCATGAGAGTAGAACTCCTCTGTCCTCTCTCTGTGCTGTCTTTTGGCCGCTCTTATGGTCTTCTCCAGCTTGTACTTTGCAGCTTTGTACTCAGCTGCATTTCCAGATCAGAGAGCAGCTGAGCGAGCACGCAGCAAGCTTAGTACATCGCTGTTCACCCAGGGCTTCTGGTTTGGGAACTTCCTGACTCTTTTGGTGGGTATGATGTTCTCAACATAGGTGCTGATGTACCCAGTCACATACTCAGCGTAGTCTCCTACGCTGACCGAAGAGTCATCCCTTGTGGCTGCAGCCTGGAACACATCCCAGTCAGTTGTTGCAAAACAGTCCTGCAGATTGCTCACAGCCTCTGGCACCCACAATTTAACCTGTCTGGTGACAGGGTTTGACCGTCTGAGACCTTGCCTGTAGGCCGGATACAGAAACAAGGAGATGTGGTCTGAGTCTCCAAAGGGGGGGCGGGGTATGGCCCGTAGAGCATCACCTATGTTCGTACAAACGTGGTCCAAGGTGTTTTTGCCCCGGGTGGGAATGTCCATGTGCTGGTGATATTTGGGGAGCACAGTCTGTAAATTACACTGATTGAAGTCGCCAGCCACAATAAAAACAGCATCGGGGTGTACGGTTTCCAGTGCGCTTGTGACGTCGTGGAGTCTGCTGAGAGCCGCTGAGTAGTTGGCGTGCAGGTGGATGTAAACTGCCGCCAAAAACACACAAACTGCCGCCAAAAACACACAGGTGAATTCCCTTGGAAGGTAAAAGGGACGGCATTTCAGCAGGAGAAGCTCCAGGTCTGGTGTGCAGATTTTATATACGGTCTGTACGTCCTTGCTCCACAAGTCGTTGATATATTCGCACACGCCTCCCCCCGATGTCTTACTAGAGGCTGCTGTGCAGCGAGTGCGTGTCCAGCTCAACAGCAGAGTCTGGGATGTTTTCTTGAAGCCAGGTCTCGGAGAGGATTAGAGCGCAACATTACCTTGTCTTCTTCTTTGATGTGATCCTGGCTCGTAGTTTGTCCATTTTGTTCTCTAGGGACTGCACGTTCACGACCAGGAGGCTCGGGAGCGGTGGTCTGCTCGGACGAGCCTTAAGCGTGGCATGGAGTCCGCCTCTCTTGCCGCGCTTGCGTCGCTGTGCCCTTGGCGCTCCCCGTGGGTCTGCATCTCCCCGTGAGGCCTGTGTTTCATGGTGCTCCTGGGGGTTACGGTGATGGCGACAATGATGATGATTGTCGCCATCATCTTTGCCGTTATTGTCTCTGAATGAGCGGATACGTTCGTATCCTGTGAAGTCCAAATTTCGTGGAGAAATGTCCAAAAGTTCCTGTCTGCTGTAGGTCAGCATTTCCAGACAGGTGAAGGTGAAGGAGGCGGAAAAATAAAAAGTAGGAGGAAAAGCACGGTAAAACATGGTAATAACATAGAGATAAAACGCGGCATCATGGTGCGGAGCGAGCAAACACGTCCACCTCTGGGGGCGCCATGCCGCTCCATCCAAGTTGGCTTACTTATAGCCCCTCAGCTCTGCGGTCACGTTTTGAAGTTTTCCCCCATGAACGAGAGGGTTACGTCCCTTCACCCTCGGGCAGGGGACAGGTCTCTCAGTGTTGTTTCGGCATATGGGCCAAACAGCAATGCAGAGTACCCTGTCTTCTTGGATGTCCTCGGGAGGGGTACAAGACATTATTCTACTGGGGGACTTTAACGCCCACGTGGGCAATGACAGTAGTGCCTGGAGGGGTGTGATTGGGAGGAATGGCTTCCCTGACCTGAACCCAAGCGGTGTTTTGTTGTTGGACTTCTGTGCTAGCCACAGTTTGTCAATAATAAACACCATGTTCAAACATGTGGGTGTCCATCAGTGTACTTGACACCAGGACACTCTAGGCTGGAGGTTGATGATTGATTTTGTAATCATATCATCTGACCTCCAGCCGCATGTTTCGCACACTCGGGTGAAGAGAGGGGCAGAGCGGTCAACCGATCACCACCTGGTGGTGAGTTGGATCCGCTGGTGGGGGAGAGAGCTGGACAGAACGTCCAAACGTATCGTGAGGGTCTGGTGGGAACGTCTGGAAGAGCCCTCCGTCAGGGTGCCTGTCACGGGGGCAATGCCGAACTCGGTGGTAGATGCCGTCAAGTTGAAGAGGGAGGCCTTCTAAGCTCATCTGGCCTGTGGGTCTCCTGAAGCAGCTGATCGGTACCGGCAGGCCAAGCTTGCAGCAGCCCGGGCTGTTGTGGAAGCAAAACTCGGGTCTGGGAGGAGTTCAGGGGGGTCATGGAGAAGGACTACCGATCGAAGAGGTTCAAGAAGGGAAAACGGTTCAGGAGCTGCTGACCTAAACTGAGGATATGGTCGGGCGGTGGCGGGAATACTTTGAGGATCTCCCCAATCCCACTGGCATGTCTTCCTCAGAGGAAGTAGTGGCTGAGGACTCAGAGGTGGAATCTTCCATTACCCAAGCTGAAGTCCCGAAGGTGGTTAAAAAGCTCCACTGTGGCAGGGTGCCGGGGGTGGACGAGATCCGCCCTGAGTACCTCAAGTCTCTGGATGTTGCAGGGCTGTCATGGCTGACTCGCCTCTGCAACTTCGCATGGCAGTCGGGGACAGTGCCCCTGGACCGGCAGACCGAGGTGGTGGTCCCTCTGTTTAAGAAGGGGGACCGGAAGGTGTGTTCCAACTACAGAGGGATCACACTCCTCAGCCCCCCTGGGAAAGTCTATTCCAGGGTACTGGGGAGGAGAATCCGGCCAACAGTCAAACCCGAGATCCAAGAGGAACAATGTAGGCTCCGTTCTGTCCGTGGAACACTGGACCAGCTCTACACTCCCCGCAGGATGATAGAGGGATCATGGGAGTTTGCCCAGCCAGTCCACATGTAGACTTTGTGGACTTGGAAAAGGCATTGAGCCAGGTCCCTCGTGGTGCTCTGTGGGGGGTGCTCCAGGAGTATGGAATCCATGGCCCCCTACTACGGGCAGTGCGGTCTCTGGACGACGGGAGCAGGAGCTTGACTCGCACTGCCGGCAGTAAGTCAGACATGTCCTCAGTATATGTTGGCCATCGGCAGGGCTGCCCTTTGTCACCGGTCCTATTGTTATTAGTTACTGTATATGGACAGGATTTCGAGGTGCAGCCTTGGGCCAGAGGGGGTCCAGTTTGGGGACCACAGGATCTAATCGCTGCTTTTTGCAGATGATGTTGTGCTGTTGGCGCCCTCAGACCAGGACTTCCAGCATATGTTGGTGTGGTTTGCAGCCGAGTGTGAGATGGATGAGAATCAGCACCTCTAAATCTGAGGCCATGGTTCTCATCCGGAAAAAGTTTGCGCCCTCAGGATTGGAGACGAGATTCCTCCTCAAGTGGAGGAGTTTAAGTATCTCAGGGTCCTGTTCACTAGTGATGGTAGAATGGAACGGGAGTTCCAACAACGAATCGGTGCAGTGATGTGGTCTATGTATAGGTCCATCGTGGTGAAGAGAGAACTGAGCCGGAGGGCAAAGCTCTCTATTTACCGGTTGATCTACGTCCCAACCCTCACCTATGGTCATGAACTTTGGGTCATGACCGAAAGGACAAGATCTCGGATGCAAGCAGCCGAAATGAGTTTCCTCCACAGGATGGCGGGACGCACTCTACGAGATAGGGGGAGGAGTTCTGTCACCTGGGAGGAGCTCAAAGTAGAGCTGCTCTTTCGCCACATCGAGAGGAGCCAGTTGAAGTTGCTCGGGCATCTTTTCCGGATACCTCCTTGACGCCTTCCCAGGGAGGTGTTCCGGGCCGGCACCGATGAAGACCCAGGACGTGCTGGAGGGACTATGTCTCCCAGCTGGCCTGGGAATGCCATGGGTCCTCCCAGAGGAGCTGGAGGAGGTGTCTGTGGCGAGGGAAGTCAAGGCTTCCTTTCTGAGACTGCTGCCCCCGCAACCTGGCCCCGGATAAGCGGTGCAAAGCGGATGAATGGATGATGGATGGATGGATGGATGGAACTTCCACTCTTGTTTGCAACGCTGCCAGGTCGCCTGACTCACCGTGCCTTGGTCAGCCATGGCTCCCCTGAAAAATATATTGCCCCCGCCCATTCCTCCCCACCACTCTCCAGTCGTATATGAATAATATATTCTAGTGCTCTTCACCCCACTGTCACTAATTTGCAGAAGACAGAGGAGAGTTCACCGCGCTCCATCACCAGCTCCCCAGCAACAAGTTGCGACGTGCTACCCCAAGATTTTCAGTGTCCCCATCTGACCACCACTTCGAAAAAATTCTGGATGCGCTACTGGTGTCCGCAGCAAAGTGCCCCCCCCTTATGTTTAGATATTGCAGTGATGTAGATGCCCAAACAAACCAGGAAGTCGCCTCTCAGGTTCATCAGCACACGCACAAAGAAAATGCAACAAAGGAGTGGAACAGAGGAAGAAGAGCGCCGGGTGGCTGTATTTTCCAGCCGAAATCGAGACAACAGCAGAATGTGGGATTTGTAAAAAGCTACTCAGGCATTGTGGAAACACTACCAATTTATCTAACCATGTAAAAAAATATCCAAAAGAAAACATAGAAAGGAAGGGAGGGAAATCCCTCACCCTCTCGTCCCGCTGCTCGACCCCAAGTCCAGAGGCCATAGGTCATTGGCAGAGGCCTTTCAGCATGTCAGAGAATGTCCAGGCAGGTTAGGGGGTTAAAGTAACCAAGTGAAACTGTTGATTTATTACTATTGATTTGTAGATAGGACCTGATGGTAAATATCCTGATGGTGTGTGTCCCTAGCTTCTCAGAGCCCACCTGGGGTCATTCCTCCATATCCACAGCCACTGGCTGCAGCGCTCTGCCGTCTCTGCCGTTTCCCTGATGGTACGGCGTAGAGCCTGCCCGCAGATCCCCAGCTCTTTGAGAAGACTGACCGTAGATCAGGGGTCACCAAAGTGGTGCCTGCGGGCACCAGGTAGCCCTCAAGGACCTATGGAGTAGCCCTCATTGCCTAGTCTAAGACTAGCAACAATCTTTAAGGAATCTTCATTGAGAGTTTATTTTTGAATTATTGTCTCTGAGTGAATTATGATGGTTCATAAATACTGTGTACAGCTATACATAAGTTGAAAGTGAGGGTTAGGGTTAGGGTTAGGGTTATCAACCTCTGAAAAAATGAGGAAATTCGTCACAAGTAGCCCTTTGTGTCACTCAGGGTACTATAAGTAGCTCACAGTGCCAAAAATGTTGATGACCCCTGCCGTAGATGTTGCAATGAAGCCTCGACAGCCAACCTCAACTAGGCGGAACTAACTCACATAGTATAAATTATGCTTAGGCTACAATGTAATACATTTATCTAGGGATGTCAGATATTGGCATTTTGGCCGATATCCGATATGCCGATATTGTCCAACTCTTAATTTACCGATATCGATAACAGCCGATACCGATATGTGCACCGGTAAACGCTTCAGGAGCACATAGGCACTATTTCGGTGTAAAGCAAGCATTATTTCATTTTTAACGTTTTTTACTTTATCAGTTTTAAAGCTAAAAAATCTAACATCGATATTTCATTTTTATGCTAATATCGGGTCGATAATATGGGTGGGCCGATATTATCGTACATCTCTACATTTATCCTGTTGAAATGCGTAATTTAAATGACTTTGGCAGTTTTCAGATTTTTTCTGAAACAAACCATTTTCTATGTAATGATAAACTTTATCCCAATTCCTTCCTGGGTTTTAACTATTTGACAATTAAAAAAAAAAAAAAAAAAAAAGTAATGTCACCTACAGCACTCGAGGTCAAGAAAATTAATTGATATTAAGCAATTGAGTTAATGACGGATCCACCTTATTTATTGAAAAGTGTTGGTATAGGATATTGGTATGAGCGATACTGGCTCATAAATGCTTGGTATCGGATCGATACCAAAAAACATGCGGTATCGCGCACCAGTAATCGACCGGTGGATCACGATCGACGTAATGAGCACGGCTGCTCTGGACCATCAGTTCCATCAATCAGTGTTGTTGTAGTTTCAAGGAATGACGGCGTGATGGTGCTAACTAACCGTTTGGATCATGGTCACTGTGGGCTCCCTGCCAAGAGTAAAGAAGGATGTTCACTCCGACGTGCTTCCGCTGACGCGAAACAGGGCCAATTGAATTAGCGTGACTGTTGTGGATTTTCTTTCCCCGTGGAATTCCAGCAGATTTGTTTGGACAACACTCAGCGAAAGCAAAACCTGTACCAATCAAAGAAATCGAAGGTATGCTCAATTTTTGCGTTTTCTCCTTGTTTTGTTCACTCAACCATTTAGCGAACAAAGAGTGCTGAGAAACAACCATGAAACTTGTCCTTAATGACAGAATTTGAGTGATGACAATGCAAAGAGAGCATTACTATAGCTGAGTGGCCGCATTTGTGCAGTCAATGCTTAGTGGTCACTAGGTGCAGGAAGCTATGTGGTTTCATGTGGGGTGGTAGTGAATCATCTCTAGTATAAATCATCTCTGTTCGTTCTTGCCAAAGTTGGCCGTGTAGCGTTGAATGACCGCGAGCAGCGCGGTAACCTGCGGTCACAGCGTCCCGAGCCGCCCGCACTCTACTGCCAACAACGCCGCCACCCCTACCGGCAGTCCCGGTCCACTGCCGAGCGCCCCCCGCACCGCCCGACCCGCCGCGAAGCCTCGCCGGGTCGAGGCGTGAGTTGTTCTCCCAGGGGCGGAGGCGCAGGTGAGCTAATTTGTCTCTTTGGGAATGTTTAGCCAGGAGCTAACCAGCTAGCAAGCGGCAGACAGTTTAGCCTCCCAAAATCGTAATAAGTGTTAAAATTCTACGTTTTCACACCCATGTGGTTTAAATCACACTGTCAAATTGGCATTTCCTTCCAACGGAATAGAAGAATGATCCAAGAACACCCAGGTCGACTGAGGCTGGAATGTTGCCGCTGAAATGCGCCATTATGTGAGCTGCAAAACAATCGGGTCGAATGGACTCGTAGATTCGGAATTAACAAAAAGGATGAATTTGTGGATAGACTAAATTTTTGCTCCGAATTTGTCGTAATGCGATTTTGAGATGGAAAGAGGACCTACGTAACCAACACGGAGTTGTCCGTGTGACTAGGATGATTCCAGTGGCGAGTATGACGACAAATAGGGAACTTTTGTGCTCCGTTTTTACGCTGAGTCATAATGTCACACCTACTTCTCTCTGCAAACAGCCAATCTTTTACACACGTGTCACTCCTCTTTACTCGCACTACGATTACATTGCTGAAATTTCCTCGTCAGTGCTCAAATCCCCCTGTGGAAATGTCACAATTGTCTCATTGCACATGTTGCAACAATTCCTCAGCGTTCATCATAACGTGAACCTGCAAGTCTTGCGATACGTTTTTGGTGCGGGACTTTTTGGTATTCTTGGGTTTTGTTGCGGCCCGTCCTTGTGGCTGGTGTTGTGTCTGATGCTGCTTTGCGTCTGCCGCTGCCTGCCAGTAACGCCATCAAGAGGGTGTCCGGGGAGACCATGGCCACCCTGGCATATGCTGGCGCCCCCACTGGTCCCCCCTCTTGCCAGTCATATATGCAGAAAAATACTCAAACTTTGAGTATTGTAAGATGATTTTACAACACAGGTGCGACAGCTGTCCAGCGTGCACACCCCCCTTCAACAACTGACCGAAGCCAGTGGATAGTTCCCTCACCCTGCCCCTCACACTCACAGTTGCCTGCTGCTTCCTTTGTGGCGGCCTGTAGTGATTTTGACATTGAGGGCAGGGAAGGTGGTGCTGAGAGGTGTGGAAATGGGTCGCAGTATGTTGTTTGAATCATCTGAGGAGACGGCAGTGTGAGAGGTAGGCATGGGTCAGGGTGGTGGTAGGCACTCGTCTCTTTGCTGCCTTCACATGGTTCCAAACAGTGCACTGACATCCCTTTTGGAGCAGAATGGAGGTTTTATGGTTCCACATGCTCCACCCAGAGGTCCACAGTCGCCTAGTGAGTCAGTGCACGCTGAGTGAATATGCCTGTGGAGGGACGTCTTTTGCGGAAGATGGAATATGTGACGCTTTTTGGTGATGGTGCCATAGAGAACAAAATGCAAACATTATATTAACATCAACATTACCTATACCCCTGCAACCATGTGGTCCTGCACCTTGTCCTTCAGAGCGGGCTTGTTTGGATCACCATATTCCAGACGACATGGATTTCCTTCAGCTTCGCTTTACTGATTAGCTCAAGGCAAGGGTACGAAGAGAGACAACAATAACAACAAACAGCACCACAGTTTGGTTTGTGATGCATAAAACGTCTCTGACATCTTTGTCTGAAGGAGAGGAATATATTTTTGGTCAAAGATTCCAACAGCAGCAAATTTCCTGCCGGGCTTTGATGCAGATGGGCCTTCGCCACAGCTCCAGCTGAGCTTCCTCCTGCTTACCCCTCTCATCCTTCCCCTCAGACCTCTTCGTTGGGAGGTCCAAGGCGGAGGAAACTGCAGCCTGAATTATCTGGGAGGATTCCGCCTTCTGCTGCAGGTGTGTGGCTAATTGCCGCTCACAGCATCCTCAGTACCTTCCTATGAGGCACATTTGTCTCTGTAAGATGCTGGCTTTGGGATGCATGTGTATGTGTGTGTCTGCCAGGCGGGAATGTGGCGGTCTGGGGTGTTTCCGAAGCCTGTTGGAACAGGCCTGAGCGCCTGGACCAGGCCCGCCCTACTACAATAGGGTGCATCAAAAACGTCAGCTCTCGGTAATCTTCTTCATTTTCCATCTTCGGCTTCCATCAGATTCTCTCTTGTTTGGTCCTCCGGGACCATTGCAGGCTTTGTTTGGAGTTGCTGGGGAGGTGTGTGCGTGTGTAACCTCCTGTCAGGGTCAGAGGTCAGTGCAGCTGGTCACTCTCTGCTCCCTCCCAGCTGCGTTTGTATATCTGTGATGTTTGATGTCCACAGGGTGGTGTTTGTTTGGTTTCCATCAACCTGTTACATGGTTTTTGCCTCAAACCCTGTCAGCTGATCGCATCACAGCTCAGCTGTTAAACGCTGCCTCAGTATTCACTTTCACGGGGTGTGTGTTTTCTTGTGACCTCATCAGGACAGTGGGAAAGGGAAGAAGAGGGGGAGGAGGGATAAGGTGCAGTGGGGGAAGGAGGGAGGGACAGAGAGAGACAGAAAGAGGGGGAGAGACAGAAAGACTATGTTAGAGGAGCTGCCTGAGAAAAACATCACAACATGACGCAGCTTTACTCTGTGAGCACAGCTCTGACATGCACACACGCACACACTTGCACTTGCACTTGTTTTGACTAG
>OMPJ01010016.1:0-59296 GCA_900312935.1 Carapus acus
TTTAATCAAAACTGAGAGAGCGACACAGGATCTCGGACTCTTATTCCCTTTAGATCTCTACAGTCCATTTGTATCCAAACCAGGCAACAAGCAAACTAAGCGACACACTTCTTTGTTTGTGCATCGATCATTGATTCACACATAATGGTCTTAATTTCAATACATAAGAATTCCCGTCTTTCCATCCAACACAGTCACATTATTTACCAGTCATGGAATCCGATGCAGCAGATTTGCAGCTGCAGCGCGTCCTGAAAATTTCCTCTAACGTGTATATCCCGTCCCGTTACACAAGTTCGAGAGAGATAAAAATGAAATCGACACACTCCTGCGAACTGCGATGAAAAATATTAAATAAAAGGTGCCAGTAGCGGGGTTTGTGTTGGGGTAACGCACTATTTCTCGGTCGACTGCGCTGAAATTTAACAAGAGATCAAGTACTTACGGTTCCCGGGAAAGTTTCCCTCTCACAGTAATAACGAACAACGGAGAGAAGCGTTATCCATGTGTGCTATCACTATCTATCCCGATTCCGGATTCCAAGACTTGGAAATAAAAGTCCGGAGTGGGATCGGCTGTCCGATCGCGGTCCTTATTAGTTGCGCTCATTGACCCTCCCACTCTGTCATTATCACCGACACGCACCTCGACACAAACAGGACCGACGCTCCACTCCAAAGAATCGAGGGGGAAGGCAAAAAGAAAGGGAGAAAAAAAAATCCCCTGCAACGAGTAGTTAAACGAGCGCTTTCATTCCCAGGGACCAGGTGCGACGCTAAACACCTTTTGATCTATTGTGCGTTTTTCACAATTTATCCATAATAACTTTAATTCACCGGGATTATCTTGTCGCTAACGAGGCTGTGTTTTGATTGGCAGTATTAGGGGTAATTGTCCAATTTAATAACAGATGTACGTAATAGACATAATGGAGTATTCATTTGACGAGGAAAGAAAGGGGGATGGGGAGACGTGTCTAACTATCATATTACAGCTAATACGAAATCAATTATCTGTCTTAACGAACAAACTTGACAGCTTTCCGCTTCAAAGGTGCACAGTCCGCTGCTTCATACTCTATTTTTGTCTGAAGTCTCACGTCGCAATTCTGTGTGCCCGTGAGCTATGTGAGAGGAAAAACATTCCTACAGCCTACTTTATATAAGATACACTTTAAACATTTTAGCGTGTCAGGGGAAGTGTAGATCATAGCTCTGCTTGTGCATTATTCAAAGGCGACTAGAGGTCAAACGCAGTCTTGACATGACCAGTTGAGAAATGTATACAACGGGATTGTGTGTGTGTGTGTGTGTGTGTGTGTGTGCGCGTGTGTGTGTGTGTGTATGTGTGTGTGTGTGCACGCAGGCGTTATTGAAAAGGAGCCTGAAGTGCAGGTAGTTTCTCTTTGCTGAGGTTTGTGTGGTCACATCACACCAACACGCTTTGAGTGCACAGAAACAGGTGTTCTGGCTCCACACAAAGAAATGTTTAGACAGATGATTTTAATGCACCCCGCCCATTCAACGGCCCTGACACACATGTACACAGTGGCATGATGAGGGGAAGAAAGGGAGAATGAGAGAATGATAGAGCCACATGTTGGAACTGAGCAGTTAGTGGTTGCTTAGATTAATAAGCAACTGCTGCATTATGCAGGTCTGATGCGGCCATTTAACATTCAACAAAAAAGTGTTTGTTGAGAGATGCATTTGCAAATTTTTTTGTCAATACCGTTCTAGTGGAGCGGGCTTCCCCATCAACATGCTCCGAGGATTGTGTAAGTGAGGTCAAGTCAAGTCAATTTACTTTGTTTAGCACCAAATCATAACAGAAGTTATCTCAAGGCGCTTTTCAAGATGGAGCAGGTAGTGATCCTCAACATGTAAACAGTCAAGTCTGTGGGATGAACACACAGAGACCCAGCATATCCCACATTAGCAACCGTGGCAAGGAAAAACTTCCATTAAAGGGAAGAAACCTCAGGCAGGCCAGGGTGCAGGTGGGTGGCCAACTGCCTTGACCGGTTGGGTTGAAAGAGAGAGGGAAGGAGAGAGACAGAGACAGGTGTAGGGATGCACAGGTGTAGGTATAGGTCCGTCATCACTGGTGGAGCTCTAGCTGCCGGCAGCTGGTTAATAAAGCACAAGACAAAAACTCCAAGGGAGAAGCCCTTTTAGTAACATGTGTTTACGAGACATGGATGCAGGTGAGGGAAGGATGCAAGTGAGGTGGAGAGGGAGAGGAGATGGAGAAAGAGGAGGAGAGCAAAGCTTGGTGCGACGTCTAATTCTGGCTGCATAGTTTTGTCTAACTATAAGCGTTGTCAAAAAGGAAAGTTTTTAGCTCATTCTTAGAAATAGTGAGGGTATGTCCCCCCCGGACTGAAGCTGGAAGATGATTCTACAGGAGAGGAGCCTGATAGCTAAAGGCCCTGCCCCCTATTCTACTCTTACTGATTTTAGGAATCACTAGTAACCCTGCATTTCTGGATCACAGAGCTCAGGATGGATGATAAGGCACAATCAGCTCTTTACGGTATGATGATGCCTGATTATTGAGTGCCTTGTAAGTGAGGAGAAGGATTTTAAATTCTATTTTAGACTTTATAAGTAGCCAGTGCAGAGAAGCTAACACTGAGGAGATGCAGTCTCTTTTCTTAGTTCCTGTCAGTATGCGTGCTGCAGCATTCCGTACCAGCTGATGAGGCCTCAGTGTCTAGTTGCTACAGCCTACTAATAAAGAATTACTGTAATCCAGCCTGGAGGTAGTAAAAGCATGAATTAGCTTTTCAGCATCTTTAATGACAGAATGTGCCTAACCTTAGAGACATTATGTACTTTAAGTGAAAGAGGGCGGTTCTTGGCACTTGTTTGATGTGGGCATTCAGTGACAAATCTTGATAAGAAGATGATTCCTACATTTTTAAGGTAATGCTGGAGGTTAGAAAGTTACGGGTCATCAAAGTTTTTTTATCTCTAAGGCAAGCCTGAAGTTTAGCCACATGGTTGGTTTCCATAGGTTTCACTGATGGATATAGTTGTGTATCATCAGCATAGCAATTGAAGTCGATAGAGTGTTTTCTTATGATGCCACCTAGAGAAAGCATATACAGGGTGAACAGAATCAGTCCGAGTATGGAGCCCTGTGGGCCCCTGTAGAAGGATCTGATGGTCGACGATGTCGAATGATCTAGAGGAAGAAGCACAAAAGCGATTCCTTTATCCAAAGCGGTTAGGAGGTCATTTGTGACCCTCACCAGTGCCGTTTCGGTGCTGTGATGCACTCTGAAACCTGCCTGAAATTCCTCGAATAAACTATTGCTCTGCAGATAGTCGGATTACTGTTTGGTGACAACTTTCTCCAGGATCTTGGAGAGAAAAGGAAGGTTACAAATAGGTCTGTAGTTAGCTAAAACCCCTGGATCAATGGTGGGTATTAAACAGGAGGTTTGATTACAGCAACTTTGAAAGACTGTGGCATGTAGCAAACCAATTGAGACATATTAAGCATATCAAGAACAGATGTTCCTATCAAGGGAAGGACTTCTTTGAGTAGGCCAGTTGGAACAGCGTCTAAAATACAGGTTGTTGATTTAGCGGAGGAGATCATCTTGGTTAATGGAGGTAGGTTGGTAGGGGGGAAGCAGTCTAGGGATGGACGAGGTTGTAGGCACCCTAACCCCTATGCTCACACAATGTCTACTTAGAACCCTGTGTTGCACATGCATCAAGAGAGGTTCTCTTCGTATTCCTTAAAAGTTCTATTTTTCTGTGCACATACATATAAGAAATGTAATCTAATGATATTGTCCTTCTCTGCAAGTCGTAGGAGCAACAATTTGGTTTCTAAGCTTTGCTTGTGGACATGGTCTCATGCGGCAAATGATTACATCAGATTAGGCTGAACCATTTTTTTCCATTATGTGTTAGGTCTATTATTATAAGTTTATGTCAGATAGAACAGCCAGATAAAAAGCAAGCTTTGAGAGAGAAATAAAGACCTGACAACCCTTTCCTACTTGAATATAATTCAAGCATTCAAATCCAATGTAGGAGTGCTAAACAGTGCATACATTTCTGCGGTAGAATTCTTGGACACTGGGCTGCTCCATATCCATGAATTAATGAAATTTTACTGCGGATGTTCAACACACACCCTTCAGCAGTTTATGTCGGTCAGTTGTGAACATACAAGGACATCTGAATGTTATCTATGCCCTGTAAAGTAACACAATGTCCTGGCAACATCACTGTAGTTTCTTTGACTTTTGACTTCTCAAAGTAAGCCTTCACATTTGTGTTTGAACATTTAGTTAATACAGTTGAATTGTTAACTCTGAATAACTATCACTATCACATTGGTTCATTGTGTCATTGTGTTTCAGTTCATACAGCAGATTTTTGACATATACTGTAATTCATGCTATTATGCAATTATGACAAAAGGCTTGTCAGACATCCTGCAACAAGCATCTGGGTTGGCACTGATTTTGGCTCTTTTTTCAGAAGATGCAAAATACTCACTCACAAGTTTAACATGAATTATGAATTACTAGTATAACCACTGTCTCCACCTAACATTCAAAGGTAGTAACTGACCTTACAAATACAAGGACACCACAAATCCTGTATCTGAACTATTTCTGTTCAAACTCCTCAATTTCCTCAACCCTGTAATTTGCAAACCCACTGTCAATGACAATGAATACACTTGTGTTACGTGGGCCTTCAAAATTGTGAAATCACATATTGCATTTAGTCAAGCATCTGTGGTGTCATTAGCGGATAGTATTTTGCATCTTAATGAAAATGGGAGAAAACTGCAATGGAAATGAGGGGTTTTGAATAATTTTTCTCTCAAGAGAATGATTATTTACTGAACTAGTGACCAACCATATTAATTTCATGACATTTCAGGTTTATTAAGCTGTCCACATGTCTCTGTGAAGTGACAATTAACAAGTTAGAGTGAGCAACAGGCAATTACGCAGACTTTACATTTAGATGTTTCATGACATTCTGACACAGCAATGGGGGAGTGTGAGTGGGCGTCAAAGCCCTCGGGCCACAAAATGTTCTTTGAGTGCTGGTCTTGTGTCCCTTTCAAAGTCTGAATATAACACTACAAAAATAGTCCTTAGTAGTAGTCAGTCTGCTGCCAATATTATGTCGTTTTCCATTGTTAATGAAGTATGATCTGCTTGTTTCTAAATTCCTGTGTCTATAATGAAAGTTAAGTTCTTTGCTGATATCATATCAAATAAAACACTGAGTAGAGGAGGTGGTCACTGAATTGATGTTTTGACAAGGTAAACACAAAGTTACAAACACATGCACTGAAGCTTTGCTTCGCCTCGCTTCAACGCTGCTATGCAAACTGGTCATTTTAGTACTGTAATATCTTAGCACTCTGGGGGGAGGTCAGATTTTGTAACATTTTGGATAAAATGAGAGGAATTAGTTATACTAACTCACTCACTCACTCACTCACTCACTCACTCATTCATTCATTCATTCATTCATTCATTCATTCATTCATTCATTATCAACTACATCCTAGTAGCACTTGGTAGGGCTACTTCACTCCTGTTTGCAGTCACGTGTTTCTCTATTCCTGTTAGTGTTTTCATAACTCAAATCAATGTTGCCAATAAGCCAATTCCATGTGGACAACACAGAGGTCTATGATGATGTGCATCTGCAAAACCTTGATGTAACCTCCATATCAAATTGTCTGAAATGTCTTTTTCATGGCATGGTGCCAACTGTAAAGCTGTTGCACTCTGTGTGTTTTTAAATAAATGTTGCTTTTTGTGCTGTAGGTGCTGTAGCCCTCAAAACAATTAAGGACGCATTTTCTAGTTCTCTAACCCTGTATAACGTGTGGTTGGCATGTTTTACTATAAGCCACTCCCAAATGTTGAAACGATGATAAATAGGATAACACAATGGTGTATTTAATTCACTGTATCCACAGTTGACCACAATATCCACGACTTTTAGATGACACGGTGCAGCTGCACTTCTAGTTTGAATTGTCCCATTATGTCTCACTCCGACAGGTATCACTCTCAAGCAATGCTACTGTTGCACTTACTCACAAGGTTATATTCAAATATGTAGGTTATATTCAAATGTAATATTGCCTGAAGCAAGGAACAAACATAAAGGGAAGTTCACACTCTAAATATTGCGGTGCCTTCCTCTTAATCTATGTTTCAGCATTATGTACTCAGACATCCACCCTTATCTTCTTTGAAGGCTCCCCCCCATTGTTTGAAATGATGAGCAGTTTTGTCTCTGACCACTATAAGAGCATATTTTAAGGATTTATGGATCAACTGCATAAAATCAATGGCTCACATGTTGTTGCACAACTTGCTCATTAAAAACTTTTTTGTAATTTTGCAAATTAAATCAGTTTTAAGCAGGTACAGTGAGGGCAATCTTAGACATGAGTGTGTTTCTGTAGAGTGTTATGTCCGTTTAAAAAATTGTTTGTTGTTCAACAGTATACAGAGGCTAATCACTAAAGCCAACTCTTGATAATGCCAATACAAATCAGTATTGGGGATTTAAGCGTAAAACACCCGTTCTTTCAGCCGCATCATTTTCAAGTTGGCATACAGAGGAGCGCTCAACAAAGACAGGATTGTGTGTGCTACTCATCAGTGTACACATACAGATTTACAGTCCTTGTGTACCTTTCATGTGCACATAAAAGGCTATTAAAGAGTTCATTCATCATTTCTGAATGCCCACCTGGATATTAATGGTCCAACAAAAAAGACCTGCTGCAACATTCAGGACTGTGTAGTCATGTTCAAATAAGATCACATGAGTGATCTATCAATTGATGGATAAAGAAGTTAAATCCATTTGTGAAACCACTGCTGAGAGACATGAAAAGAACAACCCTGTGGTTTGGACACTTTCGGCAGTAATTCAATGTAAACAAATCTGCTTGCTTCTTTTCAGCCAACAGTGTTCAACTTAGATTACGGCATCTCTAACTGTTATACACCTGACCTCTACCTATTTTTTGACCCAGCTGTCTGTAAGGCTTCACAGTTATCTGAGTCATCTGAGCTATTTTAAGGCAACAAGACTTGCGGTATGATCTTGAAAATGCTCTACTGCTCATCCACCATCCTGAATCACTAATGGGAGAGATTCCACTAGTCCCACAATAGTTGGTCACACCTCTGTCAGATGATACAATGGAGCTGGTTAACTTTTTCTCCCTTCAGTCGTGTCGAGGTCTTCGAGTCACTCTTACAGTTCATGCTATATTAACATGTGGAGACATCACTTCTGAGGTGCCACATACTGGGGAAGTTTTAGCCAGACAAGTTATCCATCATGCAATGGAAGAGAGAGTGCCTAGTGCTATGCATCAACAGAGTGACGTGGATTTCTGTGCGAAAGACTCGAGGTTGTGGAAAGTAAACTGTCTATGTACCTTAACCATCGCCATCTGCACACAACGTCAAAATGGATGTACGATATATCAAGTCAAAGGTTCTACTGAACTGTAGGTTGATTGTGGAAAAAAGTAATCAAGGAAAAACACATCAAGTTCTCCATCAAAATACTTTTCCCCTGACACTCAACTCTTTCTCCACCTCTGTCTCTGGAATGAACCACTTTTTAATTGACTTAAAGCATAGCTGCTGTATGGCACAATGCCAATCTTTCTGATGAAGACATTCGCAATTTTGAGAGGTTCTATTAATTAGGTGCCCCTGTGAGTGCACTATAGGATGGGTGTAAATTGAATTACTTTAATTAAAAGTTTAAACCTGCACAAGTGTTGAGATATTGTAGTTGTGATTTATGGATATGGTGTTGGTGAGGTGAATTGAAAAGTGTTCAAACTGTCAATATTTAATTATATGCTGAATATGTTTTCATTCAGTTATATCTAAATCCAAATATCCAATCGTGCATTTTTGATGTAATGACAGAATTAACAGGTTTGACAACCTGGGAAAATACAGGTAAATGTTAATTGCTTTATGTCAGAGAGCAACAGAAATGGAGCAGTATGGACAAATAGCTTACTTACTTCAAGATATTTGGGAGTCAATTGCAAGACAAAGTTTACAACAGTTGAATTGATAATTTTATCACTTCTACTCTGCGCCAAGTAACAGAGACGCTAAGCATGTCAAATGAGAATCAATAAACAGTTACAATGGAAATGGAAATACTACACTCAAAATTCACATTTCCCCAGGTGTCATGGATCAACGGCAAAACTCAATATGAATCAGGGAAGTCTGGCATCCACAACGGATATTGTAGCCTTAATCAAAAAAAATACAATTTATCCCCAAAATGCACCTGAAGAGATACAATTCCTTAGACGCTGGAAAATCGAGGGAAGTACTGCAGTTTTGCATTTTCTCATTAACAATATGAATATGTCACCAGAAATACACCATCATATAAGCTGAGGGAATAACTTTGGCACTGAGAACGCTGCAAGTGTTACTAGTGTGGCCACTGTGCGGGACCATAATTAATGGCAAATTTTACGCCAATGATATACTCTGCACATGGGACTACTCCTACAGGTGCAGTGCACCCCAATTTCTAGTGACCTACTTATAGTGTTTAAGACAAAATGAACCTGAGGAGTTTCACAGCGTACTGGGAGGTACAACGGTAGGCTCAATAAGTCAGGAATGCTTAGGCCCAAGAGTATGGGTGTGCACCCTCAGCAAGAATAGTCTATAATTGCTCTTTGTGTGTTGACCCAAAATCTTAAATAAATATCATCATTAATAACTAAATAATCCAGAGCGTCATCATACATTATGCATATTCTCCATTACATTCCTCAGTTGCTTTGTGGGGCTGGGCTCTGCACACTACCTATTACCTTACTTCGATGATTTTTCATGCAGATTTTTTCCATGGCTCACTTATTATCATCCTTAAGAACGATGTGTATTTCCGTCTTTGAGTAGTTGTAATTTGTCATTTAGATTTTTATTCACAGTCGTCATTGTTGTTGTCGTAGTTGTTGTCATTGTTGTTGTTGTTTGTTGTGGTTGTGGTTGTTGTCGTCGTTGTCACTATTGTTGCTGTTGAGCATGCAACTGGGACTTGTTGCTCCCTGCTCAAGCGTTCAAGGTCAGGCACGTGATATTTTTACTTGAAGCACTAAAATTTTGCTGAATACATGTCCTTCTTAAACACGCGGGAAGAGAGAGACATTTAGGTAGATGGGGAGGAAGGTAAATTGGTGAGAAGTTACAGTAGATAGGTAGGTACTTTATTCATCCCTTGGTCTTTTGATTCAGGAACACAAAGCCCTGGCAACTCAGGGGACAGAACAGAAACAAAATTGAGAGAACTTATACTATAGAGGGAGAGAACACTATACTATATGATACTTTAAAATACTTGACAATACAATAACGCATTAAGAGTATTCTTGATATCAGACACGCCTCGACACCTTGTAAGCCTGGTCATCATGATCGTAAGTATTCACGCTCTATCGTTATTTTTCAATAATATCTCAGTTTTCTCCTTTCAGCTGCTCCTCTCAGGAGTCGCTGCAGCAGATGATCCTTCACCTACAAGTACAAAAAGTCATCCACTGAAATCCCCAGTGCCCTCATGTTTTCCTCAACTACAGCCACAAACCTTTTCTGTGGTTTTCCTCCTTTCCTCCTATCCGGCAGCTCCATCTTCAACGTTCTCTTTCCAATATACCCACTATCTCTCATGACCAAACCGTCTCAATCTATCTATCATTTAGGCCACAGTTGTCAAACTCAAGGCCCGGGGGCCAGATGCGGCCCGTTGTGACTGTTTCTCCTTCATTAAAACATGCATTGACCTACAAACTACATCCCCCAAAATACACCTGGATCATGTTTCTGGTAAAGTGACGCAGCTGTGCACTTTTCAAAATGTCAGTTTGTCAAGAAACACTGATGCAGCCAAGTGGGGGAACCAGGTTGTTGACTTGTTGATTGATTGATTGATTGATTGATTGATTGAGTCATTGATTCATTGATGAATTCATTAATTGATTCATTGATTGATTCATTGATTGATTCATTGATTATCAACTGATGAGTGTTGATTAAATCAGGTTTATTTTCCTGATACAAGGATCTGCGATACAATAATAGCAAAGATTTGACATACTTTTAAATCTACCTTAATGGGATGTTTGTTAGTTGAAAATGTTAAAATAATTGTTGATATTAGATAATTCTAAATAAATAGTTACATTTTTACATTAAATTACATTAAAGCGCCTTAATGGTGGCCCCTTGAGGGCCACTGCCATGTTGAGGTGGCCTTCGGTGACAACAGAGTTTGACACCCCTGATTTAGGCGCACTGTTCATTCACTTGCATGATTCCATCTAAAGCCTTTATTAGCCTAACCTGCTGCACATCTTTCCCTCAGCCTCTCATAAAACTCACTCTGCCTCTTCCATTGCCTTTGCCAAAGCTAATTTGGCCATTTGTTGAGCTACAAAGTAGTCCTGTCCACTTACTTCATCTGCCTGTTCATCCAATCGTTTCCTTGCATTGTTTTATCTTTCATTATTATTATTATTTTTTGACTAGATGCTCTCTTGCACATGCATCGCTTAGTCTCCTTGCCTTCCTTCTTCTGCCCAGGAGAAACATATACACATTTCTGTCAGTCTCCCTCACCAGCTTAGCTGTTCTCCCCAAGGCATCTGGTATATCAATAATGATTTCTCAAAGCCTGACCCAACACCTTCCTGACCTCCTGACAACACTCCTCTTTCATGCTTTTCTCCAGGGTGATTTAGTTTGTAATGTATTGTATTTCTGACTCAGATTATTTCAATTACTTTGACAGCGACATTGTATGAATGTATATAAAAATACAAAAACAGAATTTTGAACTGCTATGCTTTTCCTTGCACAGGACCATGCAATACCCCCTTGACAATGACAGAGCTACATCAGGATATAAACAGTGTGGATAAAGGCAAACAAATGTTGCCACTTCTGACCCTTCTGCCTCGCACTATGATTCATGTACGTCATCTTTGGCAAGCTGTAAATCACTATAGAAAGAGTATTTAGGTGCAAAACAAAACATTTTCAAACATTCCAGGTTTAATATGCACTTCAAATGAGCTACATGGTGGGGGACACAACATACTGTACCCCGTTCTATTATATTTCCATTACATATAAAATGTTAGTTGCCAGCACATCCATACAATACAATTCAGCTCCAACAATATTTATACAGTTCCTATTCCTTACTTTTCACACACACAATAAGCAAAAAACTATTGGCAAAGAAAAATGACTACAGGTAAATACTTGAGATGTGACACAGGTTCACTTGTTTATTTATGCTGGCGTGACATAAAATCCTTGTAAGTAAGTCTCATAAATACTTGACTTTACCTTCACTGTTGACTCTCTTGCTATTCCTGATGCAGCCAGATTAAGGACCATCACAGTGCATCACTTTTTAACTTCTGCTGAAAGGCAAGTAGATTGCCACCCAGAAGGACCATACATATCTAAATTGATAAATTATTATTAATCACAGTGATTAAAATAGTTATGGATAGGTATCTTTGTTCATTTCATAGAATATGTTTTGCTGATCGCTTAGGTGAAAAAATTGATTAGTCACAGCATACATGTAATCAAAATCCCAGCAAATGTTCAACAAGCACAATTCTCCATGGTATTGACAATTTTTTTCCATCTACTTCAGTGGTTTTCTTAGACTGTACTGTCTCCATGCACATTTTCAGCATGCGTTACATGCACGGTAACGAACTGCTTACTACAGTGGCTTCGGTCGTCATGGAAAATAGGCTTGGCAGAGGATTTGCTGCTTTTACCAATGCCAAGTTGTGTAGGTTGAATTAAGTCTCAAAATGGGATGTACACTATTCTCATGTGTTTTGAGGCATTAATTTTTCTGTTGTACTTGGCAACCTAGTGATGTGATCCAAGAGCATGATGTCACCCCCTTTCCATTTCGGCTGGTGCAATTGCTCTTTGCAGTGGCAGTTAAATTTTATGCCACATTTAGTCTACCTCTAGTGTTCTTCTCATATTGTTCATATATCACAGAGTTTCATTTCAACATGAAATAAGAAAATGAAATTTCAACAACTTCTCAAATAATCATTGTAGAACTTCATCAACCCTTGGGGAGGAATTTAGCCGGAAGAATATTTACATGAATGAAGCTAACACTGTGCATTGTGTCAAACTAAATCTGATGAATTAAATGCAATTTTTGCACACTTTATTCCTCGTGTATTTTGTTTTTCACCAGCTGTTCTGGATTTCACCTCTTTTGCGAAACATTCAGCTGCACAGCTCACAAAAGATCCCGTCACACTTAACAGACTGCGTCGCCACTTTTCAACACTTCCCGCAGAAAGGCTATAGCAGCTGGCCGACCCTGTCGGTCGTGACGTCAACCGAGACACGTGGTTTTGTTATTACAGGAAGTGAAGATGGCGGCTCAGTCGCTGATCTCTGAGTCGGTCCTGGGATGGTCTATTTTCACCTTCATACTGTTGGTATGCAATGTTTGAGTTGAACAATTGTTTCATGCAGTGACCGGGAGTCAGGCGGACACCTTGAGATGGTTTTTCCGTGAATTAAGCGGTCTAGCTAATGCGCTTTCGACGCATTATTGTGGCCACTCGCTTATGTGAATACTGAGCCTCGGTATTATGTACGCCACAGTAGGCGTAAGCGACTTGGGACAGAAATTTATTTTGCACCATTCGGTGTGTTACGTGCTATTCTGACAGACACTGCCTATCAGTGACATACGGAGGTCTGGAGTTTTGTTGCAGAAGAAGTTGTCATCGTTCATTAACGAATTATCGACGATCTGGGTGACTTGTAATCACCATTGTGTGTCTTCGTAAGCTCAGGCATTCCCGAGTTCCATCGGTAGTCATGGCTCATTGGTACGGTCACTTGAGTGATGCGTTGTGACGACGCGTCAATGCCTCGACCAAATCTTAATGAGACAAAAGGCTTGTACCATTACTCTGCCAAACCAGCGCACAGAGGCTTAATGCAAGAATTGACCGGGCCTGTGAATAATAGCGCTTGACCTGTTGAGACTTGTTTTAGCTGTATCGGGGGAGTTATTGAGCCTTATTACACTTTGAACTCAGACCTTTCACCTGATCTAAATTATTGGATTGAGTCATGGGGTTCTCAAATGTGACTTTAACAAAAATTGTGTTCTGCTTAGTCTGGACCCCATATGGGCCAATCAATGAGCATTCATTTTTGAACAAGATGACAGCTTGATTTCATATCCATTAATACATTTTTACTTACAGACAGTGTTCCTCACAGTGTTACTCTGTACAAACACCCATAATGTGCAATTATCCACTGGAAATGATTTTCAATATAGTATTTGAACAGACTCTAAAGCTTGCTCATTGTGCATATGACAAAGCATTTTCATTCAAAGTGCATTTTATATCATTTGTGTACGCATATTTTAATGATTTTTCCCTTATTCAGCTCATCCTCGCTTTCTGTTGGGTCTACATCCGAAAATTTCAAAGTCGTCAAGAGAGTGAAGTTGTTTCAACGATAACAGCAATATGTGCTCTGGCCATTGCTTTGATAACGTCTGCGCTTCTGCCTGTGGATATATTCCTTGTTTCATTCATGAAATATCCTAATGGCACCTTTAAGGTTAGTATACCTTCTGCTTTATTCTAATCACTGTAGGAACAGCAAACAGGCTTTCCTGAGGCAACTTTTAATGAGCTTGTCCCCTAATTTTCCCACTAATAGGCTACATAAACATTGTTTTTGCGAAATCTAAAAGCTAAATCCATTTCTTGGTTCATAAAATAGTTATTGCAGTTGTTTACATGCATTTGAAGACTTGCAAAGGATGTAATGACATCTTTGTTTGAGCTCAAGGTAATTTGTGATCTTGTTAATTGCTTTGACTATTGTTCTGCTTTAGTTTTCTTATTGCACTTAGCAGCAAACTGCATGGCTTGTGAGGACACAAGTTTTGGTCTTAGTCAGCGAAACACAAGTTGTGTCGTGTCAGAGATGAAAGAGAAATTCCAGAAAAACTGACCTCTTGAATTGAATTTTTAAAACAAAACATTTGTGATCATTACCTCAGAAAAAAGTTCAAATTATTGTTGTTGTTCATCACTTAGAGTGAAGGCTTCTTGGCCGTGTAGTTTAAATCAAAACTGATTTTGACCTGTCACGTTAGAATGATTAAGCATTGTGCAGCTGAGCTTGACGAAACAAAACGTTGAACAATAATTCACTTTCTTATTAATACTCAATAAAACACATCAGAATGTTCTTCTTGGCGTTTTTGATATTTCTGTACACTTCTTCCAAGGTCACTCATTCATTTAGGAGGTCCATGGTGTAAGAAATATATCATGTGTCTGTTTCATCAGATAGGATGTAGTTTGCTGCAGGTTCTTGAGAATGTTTACATTTAAATGTTGCATCATATTGTAACAGGCTCCACAGGCTTCACCTTTTCCATAATAAAACGTCCATTAAACTAATGTTTTAACATTGTATTTTGCTACATGTAGGAATGGGCAGTGAACAATGAGACAAGAGGACACATAGAAAACACTGTGTTGTATGGATACTACAGTAAGTGTAATCCCTTCATATGTGTCAGTAGATATTCATGGCAAAGCAGTTATCAATGTCATTAGGTGATGGGAGAATTCTGTATTTAATTTATACTGATTGTTAGTGAGTAATATATGTGATTGAAAATCAAAACATGAAACATTTAGTTTGAACCAATGCTATTTTCAGTGATTCTTGCTTGTTCTGTGCATATATTTTAAATACAACAGCACCTTTGTTCATGTTTTATGTATCAAATAAGCTTCTATTTATCAGACAAACATTTGCAACAAGTAACATTTACTTAGGGCATGGGAACAGACTGGTTGGTTAGCCACGGTCCGCACATGATAGTATTAGCTAACAATCAGTTGCATGTGCAGATCAGTCACTGCAAACAGCGGAGACACGTACTGTATGAATGTTTTTTTAGTTCGTCAATTTGTCTGTCCTTTCTTTCAGTCTTCCCATGCAAAACGGTAACAACATTATGTGTCTGCCGCACATCTGCTCATGGCATCAATGGTTGACGACAATTTTTTAAACAAATTCATACACACATACATACATACATACATACATACATACATACATACATACATACATACATACATACATACATAGCATCAACAACGCCATAATGTCAATTATATGTATAAATAGATGGAAAGCAATTGAATAGACACAAGCAGATGGAAATCAACTTCTCTCTGAGCACAGAGAGTGCAGTCTTACAAATAATTTCCACTTGTATAATGACATCAGAAAAGTGTTATTAGACAATTGCTGTGAATACTGAATTCAAATTGAATGTGGTTCATGGTACTGCACATCTTCTCCTTCAGATATGCAAATATAATTTCTTCCACCATATCGATTTTGTCTGTCACTATTTAGAGTTTGAAGTAGGGTCTCTTTTAAAAGGAAAGTTTTACTTGAAAAATGAATAATGCAGAAGGCATAGACCAGAATCCAGGACCATGTCTGTCAGTAATTTAATTCATTTAATGGCCAAATGCTTGCAATCCATGTTCATAGTGCAACAGTTACACTGAATAAATCTGTCATGCATCAGATGAAAAGCCTTGAGGTTTAAGGGCAGTGCATGTAGTAGGAGAATGCAACAGCATGTAATGAACCTTTTGTGTTTGAAAGTCATCATAATGCAAACACAAGCAACAATTGCACCTCATTGAATAAGTAAAAGGATATCTATGCAGACAGCCATATACCCCGGGAACCTATTGTCTTGCGTCCAGAATTTCCTCGACAACTTTGACAACTGCTCTGCCACAAACAAGATGACAGTAATTGTTAAAGCAACATGGCACAAACTTGGATGGTCTGGGTAATTTATTTTAGAATCCCATTGATGATGTTGAATGAATGGGACAAATCCTGATCCATCTTGAAGGGCATCACTTTTCCATTTGCCAGTAGGTGGAGACCAAGTTCCATGTGCTGTACATGCCCAGCCCCTTGACCTCAAGAGTTGTATTTTATACTTGACAAAGCTGTGTGTGTCCTTGCTCCAGTAGAATTACGAAGAGATTGGCATGAGAATGTTTTATGTAAACAGTTAAGTTTCAGAGCGGTGAATTGTTTTTTGTTCAGACATGTGTTATATGAAACCTATTACGGTAATTTTGTGTCAATCCTCCATCCTGCTAAAGAACTTCTCAGGACCGAACAGTGCTATTTGTATGAGTTAGAGCTAGGCTCTTATTGTTATGGTTTGATTAACAACACAATGTAGTTCAGCTTCTCTAGATATAGGCTTTGAAGATTGTTGATTTCACAGATATTTTTTTCTGCAAAATCTGTACAACCATTGTTCATCAGGCTGGTATATTTTTATGGAAACAGGTATTGTGAATTCTATACTACAATATTAGTAATATACTGTATGCCTGCTCAGTGATGCAGAATTGCAGCTAAATTGCTTCACAGTGATAATTATGACATTGAATGTTGACAAGAAATTAGAGATGGAATCTACTGACTAGGATTGGACTTTTTTTGGAAGCACACCTGGTCATTCCATTCAGATCTATCAATCTATCTATCTATCTATCTATCTATCTATCTATCTATCTATCTGTCTATCTGTCTATCTGTCTGTCTGTCTCTCTGTCTGTCTGTCTGTCACCCACCATCGATGTACCCACCTCTCCGACCAGTTATGTATGTATAATATTAAATGGTTCAAAACAGATCATTCTTGGCCAAATTTGAGTCATGGTGTTGCCAGTAACCCTCCAACCAGCTATATATAATGACCCAGCCCCTTGAAAAGCAAGGACAACTGATCTTTGATGGAAGTCTGCTCTATGTTTTAGAGCTTCTTTCAATCTACAGGTTCTGTCCATTTGCACGCTTTTTGGACAGCTCACAACATCAAAACCCAGATGCGTAAGTCCACAAAGCAAGTGGGCAAAATGCTCTTGGACCCTGTAAATAAATTATTGACTCTCAATATCCACTTAAATGCTATTTGTAGAGAAGCCAGGGAAGACGCAAAGCTTGTAAATGCGACATCCTTGTCAGTGATTCAAAGTGCTCGCTGTCTAGTGCTGTCAAAATTGTTTTCGAAAGTGCTATCATTGCTTTTTTTTTAAAGTGCATGTCTAAGAACACAGAAAAATGGTACTTTCATTGTAAGAATGTCACCACCATTTCATTAGTGGCAAGCATCTCTGCACTGTCAATCAGGACCAAACAAGGTAGACACAGCATGTGGAAAATCAGTGTTCAGTATCTAAACCTAAACACAGATGATATTTGTTGTATTTGATTTTTGTGACTACATTTTCAGTTTGAACACAGCAACTGCAGTGACATCACAAACGAAGTATGGTGATTAGTCATCATGCAATGGAATGGGGGCATCGCCTCAGTGTGCCATTTCTCAATAAATGGCACACTGCTTTACCTTATAAAGTAAATGTTGTTTTACTCGATCAAACCATTGCAGGAGTAAAATGAGTGTGTTGTTCAGCAGCTACAGCCTTATATTGAGAATCTACTTATCACTTTTACATACTGCCTGTAGGGGAGTGGGTAGGTTGGTAGGTAGGTTTGTAGGAAGGTAGGTAGGTACTCTGTTGATTTGTTGATCTTGTGGTTCAGGAAATTAAAGGCCCCAGTAGCTCAGGGTGATACAGAAGGCAGAACATACTAAAAAAACGTACACTGTAGCAATAAGAAGGGACTAACTAACTAACTAACTTATATTTTACACATACTAAGGAACTACCTGACCGACAATATACAATTAACAACATTGTTACCTATCAGCATTTGTCACTTCTCAATATAGGTTGCTTGTAAATATGATAGAAGATAGTAGTCTATGTGCAGCCCTGCAAGTACAGTTACAAAGATACTATGCATCATGTGTATGTTCTTGAACTTGAGTGTTTATTGCGCTGTGTAGCTGACGTCTGTTGCGTTGGTCGCGTGGGTCAGGGGTGTTGTGTAGTGGGGGCTGGGGGGTTGTAGTGTGTTGCATTGAAGGCGGGGGGAAGAATGTTGTGTGGTGCATGGGAGAATGTGTATAGCAGTGGAGGAATGTTGTGTAATGCTAAGAGTTGTGCATATGTAAGGCACAGTCAGTGTAAGAAGGTGCGTTGCCCTGTAATGCACTGCTCCACTGTTGCGTCCATCACCTCCCACCCCATATACAGGTACATCTCAAAAATTTTGAATATCATGAAAAAGTTCAATATTTTTTGTCACTCATTTCAGATTGTGAAACCCATATATTTTATAGATTCACTACACAGAGTGAAACATTTCAAACATTTATATCTTGAAATCTTGATGATTGTGGCTTATAGATAATGAAAAGCCAAAATGCAATATCTCAGAAAATTAGAATATTACATAAGATTAATGAAAAAAAGATATTTTAAACAGAAATGTCAGGCTTCTGAAAAGTATGTTCATTTCTATGCACTCAATACTTGGATGGGCCTCCTTTTGCATAAATTACTGTATCAGTGCGGCGTGGTATGGGTGCAATTAGCGTGTGGCACTGCTCAGGTGTAATGGAAGCCCAGGTTGCTTTGATAGCAGCCTTTAGGTCATCTGTATTGTTGGGTCTGGTGTCTCTTATCTTCCTCTTGACAATACCCCACAGATTCTCTATGGGGTTCAGATCAGGTGAGTTTGCTGGCCAATCAAGCACAGTAACACAGTGGTCACTGAACCAGCTTTTTGTACCTTTGGCAGTGTGGGCAGGTGCCAAGTCCTGCTGGAAAATGAAATCGGCATCTCTATGAAGCCACAATTGTCAAAATTTCAAGGAATAAATGTTTGAAATGTTTCACTGTATGTGTAATGAATCTAAATGATACACATTTTTTTCACATCCTGAAATGAGTGACAACAAATATTCTTTTTCATGATATTCAAATTTTTTGAGATGTACCTGTAGGCCTTAGGTAATGCCATTACATAGAAATCTAACAGACTCTCACACAAAAACTAGGCAGTGAGGGCATATCTACAAATTTCCATATATTTACTCAAATGAGTGTCCAGAATTAGTGCAGTGCTCTTGTAAACTTCCCCAAAAATCTTTCTTCCCTTTGATTTTCAGAGGAAATGAGAACTTAATAGTGTAGATGCAGGTTTTTCCGCAATGAACGTATGTCCTCATCATTCTCTACTGTGCTGACTCCTTAGAACACCATAATGGTATACTTCTGTGGAGCCTTCAATCGTGCTCAATTTACAATGGAACATAAAAGCCCGTATGGGCAGCTGAAGTGCAGGGAGGACAACAGCCTAATGATTCTCATTAAGTCTTGGTGTGAGCTTGTGTGAGGAGGGAAAGAAACTACTTGCCAGACCATTACAGTATTAACATTGTTGCAACACAGACAAAAAATACAGTCAAGGCAATAAACATTTTTTTCCAAGGATGGCAGGGTGTTTTGTCATGTGTCTTCAGAGGATTTCTGCTTACCAGTCCTATTGAACATTGTGCGGAACGTTTCCAAGTATTGTCTCCAATAAAAGAACCACAAAAAGATATAACAATATGAAAACCAAGATGACAGTGAGTAATTCAGTAAAACTCTCTTCTCACCTTAATTCCCATGATGTTATTAGTAATATTAGTAAAGTAAATTGAATGTCAAATGAATGTCTGGGAAGGGATATCACCACATGTTTATTGAAAGTGATGTCCTGCCACAATCATAGCTGGTGTACTAAAAGCTACTTACGGTAAGTTAAGTTGAACGTAGACCTGTGAGTCTGAGGATTCTGCACAGTACCTCTGCTGTTCCTTGGATTATGTTTTTATGGATTGAGATTTCAGATGTTTTTCCTTGAATCGGCTGGAGCCACTCACCCAGTTGAAGATTACAGCACTGAGTGCTCTTAACACCATGGCTACCACAGTTGCCTTCCTATCCAACATCTTTCTTTCTTTCATCGTTCTAGCTTCTTTTAATGTTCCCTCTGCCAGACGTTGCTGTTGTGTCAGCCTGCCATGTCAGTCACCGTTGTTTCTGATATTCTCCTGATGTATTGACCACGAATATGTCGTCTTGATTTGCTGCTACTTGTCATTGGTCTGATCTAGAGGTCCCCCAGGGCCTTGGCCTGGTCATTCTTCATCAACCTGAAGGATGCGCTCCATCTAGGATGGGACCCCCCAGCCCATATTTGGAACAGATGTTCCTTTACGTTATGCTAGTCACATGGTTATGTTGCACCATGTACAGTATGTTTTTCCTATCAGCATCTTGCACTCAGCTCTGATGTGCAGCATCTGTCAGGGGCTTCTCCACACAGTGTGTGCCACCAGGGTCCTGCCTGCTGTGGTAGGCCTGTCACCTTCGGCTCTTTTGATTGAGCGCAAATAGCCCATTTGTGAGCAGTCATGATTTGTGCCTGTGTGCAATATTTTATTCCACCCTTTTTTAGCTATTTACATGTTCAGACTCGGGTATCAGGCCCCTCTTCAATTTGTTGGTGGTAAATCCCCTAAAGTATTTTGTCCTTGTGTTTTGTGTTGGCCTTCTGCTGCCTTAGGTACTGAGATAGATACCCCTGTACCAGAGGATCATGCCAAGGCTACGTAATTTCTCTGTATTGCTTTGATTTTTGCCATGTTGGACTCTGCGCCATGCGGGGCCTGGTACCATATAGATGGAACGTTGCAAGTATGTCTTCAAGTAGACACTTCTGATAGTACTGTTCAAGGCAGCAAGCGAAAGGGTTGAGTTCTCCCAGGACTTCAAATTTATCTCTCCCAAGTCTGAATGTCTTTGTAGGTGGGGGGTATCTCCTCCTTCAGATCCCTCCATATCCATCCAGTCTGCTCAAGTCCAATTATGTTTTTTCTGGTCGCCCATTGTTCATCAATTAGCTGAAAAGGCCTTCCGTTCATTGGCATTGAAATGGGAAATATACCGTAAATATCGGGATAACAGGAATATTTATTGTCATCGCAACAATTCACATTGTGTCATAAAATTATGGTGGGTGCTAAGTTCCAGCGCATTTAAAAGTTTATGAGAGGGAAAGCAGCAGAATGCAGCTGTAGCCTCAGTTCATGCACCAGGGAGCTGCCGTTGGTGAGGAAGATGTTGTGGAGCGGTGGTTTACAGGGTTGCCTCCATGGCCTTGCCAGCGCTAACGTAGCCTCCATAGCCTTGTGCATCTGTTGCCTCGTTAGTGCGCCAGCCCTGCAGCCTCGCTCTTGCACATTAGATCTACGTGGACTCTTCGCTAACATACGTCCCACAAAATAGAGAATTTCAGAGGGAAATCTGAATAGACTTCAAGATTTCTTTTCAATGTATTTTGTGTAGAATCTTAAAACTGCACAGGGAGTATGTTGAAATTTCTCAACAATTTATTTTCCCAATTTAGGTAATTGTGTTATTGTTGTAGCCCAGAACTAGGGCTTGCGTAACAGTTCTTATTTGAGGTTGAAAGTTAAGTAATGAGAGTCAAATCTGTTGCTGATAACTTCATGAATAAAATTCAAGAGCAAGTACAGCTTTGCAACATGTGGCAGTCTTTATTATCATAATTGAAGGCATATGCTAACAGACAGCTCACACACATTATCTACATGAAGATTTAACTAGAAGAATAGGTTGAAATTCTCCTGCAGAAATGTATGCAAAATAAGTTTTATGTGCAGCCATTCCCATTCAAGTGCCAAAAATGAAAAATTGAATAGATGGGAAAACTCAGGGAAGCCTGTAAGCCTACTTACTGTCATAGCCCTGCACGGTCACAGTTTTGCTTTTCGATCCTGGTTTGCGAGCTGTAAGATAAGCATCAGTGTGGACTGAATGAGGATTTGCCAGCTGTCATGTGATGGTTTTTCCAGCAAGACAAAATATACTCTTGCTTGGGGTGTTATGGAAACTTGTCCGAGTTATGGCTCCTCCCCTGCTCGAGCTCTACTGTACATAGTGACAACATGTGGTGACAACTGTGATGATACTCCTAGAGTTCTTTCGCTTTGATTGTGTCCACATTGACGACATGGATCACAATCACACGATGAGCATCACAATTGTGTTGTGACCATTGTCAAAATCATGTAATCAGCAACCAGTCAAAGTCAATCTTAAAGAGTCATCACAGAACAAGTAAGATGGCCAGCTAGCCTGAGAAGCCACAAACCAGAACACAGTGAGAAGCGAGTCATATTTTGTGTTAAAGTTGTGTGGGCTGAGTGAAAAATTTTTTTGGAGTCTTAACAGTTTCTCAAAAATAATTATTGGATTAATTGCCTGTTGCAATGCTCGTGTGTCGAATCAGTCAGACAGATTTTGCCATGTTGTTGTGTGAAGATTGACAGGAGGCTAAGATAGGTAATGGCAGAGATGCTGAGCTTTTCATCTAAGGTTAAGGAGGATTAGTCACTCTCCATACAGCAGACCTGGAGGCAGCTGCTTAGCTTAGGGACTTTGTATTCGCCAAATAAATCTAAGGTTGAGCAGTGTAGGGATAAGGTCAGAGAGGCAAGACTGAGATGATTTGGATGCATGCAGAGCAGAGATAATGGATAAACTCGACAAAAGATGTTGAAGATGGAGGTGCCTTGTCACAAGAATAGAAGGCCACAGAGAAATCTCATAGACATTGTGACAAAGGATTGGGGGGTGAAAGGTGTATCTGTAGAGGATACTAAAGACGACGGAAAGACAGGTGATCCACTGTATTTGACCCCTAAAGGGAGCGTCGAAAAGCAAAAGATACAGCAGGCTATAAATAGTTTTATTCATAGTTCATGTCAATTTTTTCCGTCTGAAAACATGACACGGGACTTATCATTCTCAAAGGCTTTTACTAGGTAAAGATGCAATTCAGAATATACCAACTAAAATGAATGGGCTAACCACTGGTGCACCATGATGCCTGAAGCCTTTTGAATTTCCATCCTCTTAAATGTAGAAACAAGACAGTACAGAGGTGCAGGTGGAGGGTGATGCCACAAATACCAAAGTGTTCACAAATACCTGATACGAGTTGAGCTGTGAGTTACTTTGAGAGTGAATTAGTTAATGTAAGAGTGAATCAAAACATTTCTATGGTTGAGAAATTAAGAATTGATTTTATGATTGCTAATTCTCAAACACCACTAAGATGTCATGATTAGTATGTCAAAATTGTGGGATGGGATCTTTGGTGGTGTGTGTTCATATCTGTGTTGACATATCATAACCATTAAGTTACCCATTTCATCCACAATATGGAAACACAAAGTGCATTGCACACTATGAAAGTGATGTTTAAGAAAGAAAACGTCATGGAAGAAGCCTGTGTTTCAACCATAGGTGATCACACAAGATTGTCATGCAAATTTATGCAATTCATGCCTGTGAGCAACCAGCAGTGGGCAGTCAAGTTCGGTTCCCAGGGAGCAAGTGTATGGCTCAAGGGCACCTAAGCAGTCCCCAGGAGGTGAAGCTAACCCCCTCAGGCCACCAGCCCACCTCATGTTCCCAACCGATGTCCTTGTGGGCTGAGCCACTGCTGTGCTGCAGTTTCTGAATTTGTTGCATTTCTTCTGCCATTTCTTTTAGAAGTTGTTTGTCCCAATGAGAAAATAGATTTGACTTTAAATCAAAGTACATACCTGCTGCCGTTGATCTCACAATTTTGATCGGCTTTCTGGTAGGAAGGCACACCAACCGTAGGTGTTGTTGTCATGAGAGGAACTCCCATCGGACTCACAGGCTAAAAGACTACCGTTCTGTTAAAGGGCAGTTCCCTATTTATAGCCTTTTTTGTATTGCTCACCTAGCAAACAGCATTAATCAATAGACATATGGACATTTGATGCTGTAGACCTAGAGTGAACTCAGCAGGAAGTCATTTTATGTCAAGGGTGAATGTGAAAAACACAGGAACATATGCTGACCATTCTGTGGCCGAACATCAATGCCAACATCATTGTGATGAGTTTGCTCATTGATTAACGTTGATATTATAAGGTTAAAATTCAAAGTTCAAATTGGTCAGGCTTGTAAAGTTCACTTTCTGCATCTTTTTTGCAAGCATTTTTTTCTCTTATTTTTCACCAATTCACTCTACTTTGTGAATGAAAACTATTCTCTTAATGTTCCACTGCATTACAGTTAAATCTGCAGCTGTGCCAGGTGAGAGTATATGACTTTACTTGCACTTAGTTTTCAGAGTTCAGAGAAGTGTGGGTCTTATGTGAGCAAAGCACCCTGGATACATTCAGGATGATGGGGAAAAAATAAGATAAAATGATTTTGATTTGTGAAAGAAAAAGGTGACAAAGAATAGTCAGAGTGCAAACACTGCACACATGAAGAATAGAAATTACGGTACATTTCAATTCATCAGGGATTGTAATGTGGTGAAAGCAATCACCATCAAAGATGTTATTTACACTGATATATTTTACAATGGGTCATTATTCATTCACTGAACTTGAACTCCACTGATTCTGTTTAATTGCAATTGCATGGACGAATAAATTGAAACAAGTGTCTAAGCATGACCTCCAACCAAACTTGCAAGATTGCAGTGCACTTTAGAAAAATAGGGGGCTTAACAACATTCAGTTTAGTCCTCAATTCAAAATCAAACCACAACTTTTGTAAGTGGTTCTTGTTTTTCAAAGTTGACAACATGGGATCTTATCTGTCTTTGCTTTCTTTTATCCATACAGCTCTGTACTCCATCATACTATTCTGCGTTTTCCTCTGGATACCATTTGTTTATTTCTACTATGAAGAACGGGATGACGACAATGTCAACAAATACTCAGTAAGAATTCAAGAAGACTTTTTGCATGTGTAGCATTGTTTTGTAGTGATGGCATGGTTGACTAATACAAAAAAAAAAACATACTACCGGTAATCATTGTCAGATGAACGTCTGAAGCTAATGCAAAGAAAAGTGTGTATGTTTCCACAAATGACGATGTTTTAACTGCTAGGTCCAGTACGCATGATTGGAAGGAATTCAATTTCTTCCATTTAATCTTAATCAGTGATGTTGCTTGTAAAAGATTAGAATGACAATTCTTTTGCTGTTGTACTACACGTTAATGAGGCCACCTTTGCCACCATAGCTACCTGACTTTTTTCACTTTTTCTCATGCTGACTTTGGCATTTGCTGTCACTGAGATTGGTCTTTTGTATTGTTTACATGCAAGCAACCTGGATAATGAGTGACTGTCAGATTATCTTTTGAAGATCAGAGAAGGACTGAACTGGCAATGCAACTGCTCTTTCTCTGCAGACCTACAGCTCATATGAGCATGTCCCCATCATTCTTGTCAGGGCATCAATGATATTGTACTTTAGTCTTTGTTAATTTGTTAATTCTTTATTTCAGCAAGTGAAAAACGCTCTGAAGTACACAATTGGATTTCTCCTTGTCTGCGTGGTGCTTCTTTTAATTGGGTAAGTGTGACAAATATGGTTCTCTCTGCAACACAACATATAAGACGGAAGCGCTAGCGATGCTACGGAGGCTGCCGTCTAAGCCTCCGCTCCCCAACATCTTCCTCACCAACACCAGATCCTCCTAAATATACCCTTTTAAATGTGTCAGAACTAAACACCCATGATAATTTTGATACTCAATATGGATTGATGTAATGACAAAAAAGATTCCTGATTCCTGATGTGTGTGTTAGGTAATATCGGAAATGTGCCTGTTGTAGGAGTTTTGGGAGTTTGTTAATTTGTTCAATTAAATTTCAGGAGATTACGTAACCGATGACATTTTAAAGTACGGATGCTAGTCTGAACCCTTAGTTTATTAAGAGAACCACAGAAACACATGCTGTTTTTTAAATCAGCAATTACATTGACTTCTGCAGTGCTTCTTCGTTTACTTAATTGTGTGTGTCTACTCTCCAGAGGAATTCTTATCAGCACCCATTACACATTTAGCCTGATTTTTGTGTGTAAGTCATAAATAAGGCGGGAGACATGCTGATAAAAGAGCAAGCTTCTTCTCTTTCTTGACTAAACTCACGCTAAAGAGTGAATGTAAGGTGCACTGGATAAAAGCACAATGAATTGTAGTCACCATTCATTTATTCCAAGTAACATATGTAGGAAAATTAAATTTTAAACTCTTGTCACAGGTCTCTCACCTCCTGTCTACCTCACAGCTTCACTTTGCATTTCAAAACAATGTACACAAAGCTCAACATGAAATATTTGCATTGGACCTTTGGGCTTTTAAGTTGTAAGCTTGGATGGTACTCAACTGAAATTGGAACAAGAGCTCCAGGAATAGAGTGTAGGAATGGTCCTACATTTGCCAGAAAGCAAGCAACATCAGTGCTATCCCAACCTACACATTAGTTATCTCAGTGTAAGATCATTCAGAGGATCAACAGTATACCATGCTGTATTCATAAATGTTTAATATTCAGTTGGCACTTTAAGAAATAGAACTGTACTTTCCCCCAAATGTAAAGAGCATACAGTTGCATTTGCATTTTCAGAGTTCACTTATATCTGTTAAGTTCATACGCTTTAACACTTTTTTGACACTGTGACACTTAAATAATCTCAGTGGGAGATTGGTTTTCTGCATTTGACCCATCCTGTAGCTTTTGCTTTTTTCTTTTTATTTCTTTTTTTTCTTTTTGACATTGAGTCACGTGTCAGTCACACACAAAACGGTGTGGCCCTCAGCTACAGTGGCTCACAAAAATATTCATACTTCTTGAACCTCTCCACATTTTGTCCTGTTACAGCCACAAACAGAGATATATGATTTTCCCTTTATTTGATTTTTTTTAAAGAATCAGGAATCTCATTGCATTGCATTGTGCTATGAAAGTAAGGTGCTGAATTCCGGTGCTAACGGAATAGAATGAGAAAAAAAGACAAAACAATCTATACACAGAAGAAATATGTACAGACAACATATACAGTATGAATAAACGGTATCAATATTAGTAGCGATGATGGGGTGGAAAGGGTTGACGGGAGTGTTGTTAATCTAGCATTCACTGTTCACTGTAATTTAGTACCATTCAGATGACAAATAAAGATTACAAATAAAAACTGGAAAGTGCATTGTGCAAAAGCATTCAGCCCCAACAAGTCTGTACTTGGTAAAACCACCTTTTGATATAATTACAGCTCCAGATGTTTTAGGATATGTTTCTGCAGGTGTTGCACATTTACAGACTAAACTTTTTGCTCATTCTTCTTTGCAAAACAGCCCAAGATCAGTCGATTAGATAGAGAGTGTTTGCGAACAGCAGTTTTCAGATTTTGCCACAGATTCTCGATTGTTTTTGGTCCAGACTTTCACTGGGCCATGTTAAAACATAAATATGTTTTGTTTTAAACCATTCCATAGTGGCCCTGGCTTTTTGTATGGAATGATTATCCTGAAAGATGAACCCTCACCACAGTCTCAAGTCTTAAGCAGACTCCAGCAGGTTCGCTTCCAAGATTGCCCTGTATTTTGCTCCATCCATCTTCCCATCAACTCTGACCATCTTCCCTGTCCCTGCTGGAGAGAGGCGCCCTGAAACCCTGAGAGCATTTTGCTGGCAACGCCATATTTGACAGTGCGATGGTGTGTTCAGAGTGATGTGCAGTGTTAGTTTTCCGCCACACATAGTGTTTTTGATTTTCACCAAATAGTTCAATCTTGGTCTCATCTGACCAAATCACTTTGTTCCACGTTCTGCAATGCCTTGAACATTGCTCTGTGAGATGTTCAAAGCTTGGTCAATCTTCTTTCAGCCGAAGTCTGCTTTAAAGTACACGATTTTAGCCCTGGTGTGTTCCTTGGACTTCATGATTCTGTTTGCTCCCCAATATTCTTTTAACCAATCTCTGAGGCCCTCACTGAGCAGCTGTATTTATACTGAGATTATATTGAATACAGGTTGACTCTTTTTAGCCATTAGGTCAATATTTGATTCATCTTCAGGCAACCTCTGAAGGTAACTGGTCGCACTCAAGAGAAAAGGGGGCTGAATACTTTTGCATAGGGCACTTTTCATTTTTTATCGTGATAAATGTTTCAAATCACATATAATTTTCTCCAAATTTACAATTGTATGCCACTTTGTGTTTGTCTCTAACGTAAAGGTTTCTGCTGGTAATGTGGCAAAATGTGGAAAAGTTTCATGGGTATGAATACTTTTGGAAGTAACTATACTGTACGTTGGAGGTTGTTGTGAGGACCCCTCTGACATCCATCAAAAGCAAAAGTTCTACATTGCTAATACTCATTTTGTTTTGTAGGGCATGTCTGGGTGATATATCAATCATGCTCAATGTATGGAGGCCACCCATGGAGTGGGAACCTACATGTAAAAGATTGGTTAATTTCACTTTTCATGCTCCCTACACTGTCTTGATAGCCTACAGCAGACAAGACACCTACCCTCACTCTCTTGCCTCAAGCAGACTCTCCTGTTGTGAACATGCTGTTTGTAGCTATCTTGGCTGTGCATTTTGTGCATTTGAAATCTGCTGGGTGCTGAGACCTCAACGTGTTTGCAGACCGTTCCGGTTGTAGAGATGTATATACAAGCTTTTTTGCGCATGTACCTACCGAATAGTGTTTCTCAGTGTTGCCTCTCTTTCGCCAATCCACCAAAATAATACTTGTATTTGTTCCTGGCAATAAAACCAGATTCTGAAAAGAGAACAGAAAATCTTAGATACGCATGTTTTCCATTTATCAAGTATTTTGACCGCCCATCTGCCTGTCGGTTGCCAGCATTTGAAACCAAAACATGTGAAATCCTAATGTGTTAGATTATACCTTTCCAGCTACAGACACCTGTGACGCAGAACAGTCTTGCAAAGGTGGGATAAGGCCCAATGCAGTATTCCCTGCCATGATTTAAACAAGCCACTTCTAAAGGCAAAGAGAGAAAGACTTGCCAGAATTGCACATTATAAATGGCATGCTTTAGTATAAAGTAGTAGTAGTACGTCGTTTCCATTATGATGCTGTACCCCTGATGATTCCTATTATTTGTCCAGCCACGTGAGGAGAAAGAATCTCACCTTGAATTGCTTCTCCTGACATTTCTTCTTTTCTCCATAGAAGGCATTGGCTCTCTGAGAGTTTTATCTTGTTGTCATCTGAGAGTTGTGGTCTGGCCAAGAGCAGTTGATGTATTTTCAATAAATTCCATACATAGATAGATGGATAGATTTTTATTCAATCCATTGGTTTGAGAGTATGAAAGTATGTGTTACAAGCATGGTCATATAAAGGCAATTTTTTAGTGAAACTGTTTCAAAATGTGGTCTGCAAGGGCTTTTCTCTCAACGGTTTTTAATGGTCTTAAAAAATTATGCGTTTTAAATTTTTTTAACGCTCACACGTTAAGAGGAAATATGTTATATTTTATTTTAGAGGTAATCCAAAATAAGCAATGAAATAAATAATATATATATTTTTTTATTTCTTTCAGAGCCTTTGTTCCACTTGATACACCACATGGTCAGAATTCTACCCAATGGGAGAAAGTCCAAAGTCTTTTTGAGGAACTTGGGAGTAGTCGTAAGTACCAATTAACAACTATATCATTGTTCCAGTGTGTCTTAAAGAGCCAGATGATGTCTAGATTTAAGTTGGAATAGAGAAAAGAACGGTATGATGTGTTAATAATATTCTGCTCACAGAAATTAATGTCACCATATTGCAACTTAATGGCACAAGAGATGCTTCATTGCGGGCACATGCCAAAAGTCTGTCCATGATCCATCAATGATCTTTTTGTGTAGCGTTTATGCTGTGTACACCCAACGTTTCTGCCCATCTACATTTCGCAATTTGATTTTTTTTATACTACCTTCAAGCCACTGTAGCAAATATGCTTAGTGTGGGTGAGGACCTTATGTTCCATAACTGAGAACAGGTTTTGGACAGGACCCCCTCAACCTCACAGAAATTTGACTTATGTAACTATACCAGTCATGAAGATGGCATAATATGTATGAAAAGCTTCAATGGAGAATGGCTACCAAATCCTAAATAGTCATCAGTACAGGCTAAAAGCAGACCCTTCAGCCGCACCCATGTATTGTTCCCATTGACCATGACTTTCGATGGGCATACCCAACTGCAAGGACAATAGGATGTTGTTGTAAGAGCAATGAGGGAAGGTAAGGTTGCGGGAAAAATTTGTGTTGCACCTCATACTATTGTGAAAGAAAGAAATAGGGACAGATTTTGCTCTGGTTCAGCCATTGAGGATGACAATGACATGCTGTCTGGGGGGCCCATTTGACATAGCATTGACTCTCCACCGTCATAAAGTAATGTGCCAGTGGGACTGAAAAACTGCAGATGAAGCACAGTGCCTACCTTATGCAGGAGGCTGAAGTCCCTGGTGATTATGGCAATGTAGTGGGAGGAAAATGATGTAGATGGTAAGCCAGAGGAGGGAATTCTTACTCTACCAGGATTTTATATCTGTTCACTGACTTTGAGGTGGTGTTAGAAATATCTCCTTCAGGTATTGAACGATCCCATCAAATGACCTTGTGATTTTTATGCCTGAATATGATTTTTTGGGGGAAACTTAATAGCAGAAACTACTGAAAATCATCTAACAAACGTGTGCTTTGTCTTGAAATTGTTGTGATGTACTGTACTTAAATCACTCACTTTTGTGTATGTGATACTAGGGTCTGATAGTGGGGTCTGTCTGCAAGAGATGACATTGAGGTTATGCTTTGACACTCATCAAATACAAAATGTCTATTCAGTGTGTTCAGGACTTAAAACCTCGGTAAAAGGCCATTTGATCAAACCAAGTACATTTGCATTCTGAGATTACCCTTTCCAGTGCAAGGGGACATTTTGCCTCAAAGGTGACACAGAAAGAGCGGTTTTTCACTATGTAATTAAGACATAATTTTATATATCATTTTCCTGTGACACTGAAGAATACTTATGGCTCTAATTGGCACTTACTATATAATGCACAGTACTTTGAACTAGGAGTTAGTTTTGTCAGGTCATTTACTTTGTTGAAACTAATTTCTAGTAGACTAGTATGTTTAATCGATATATATTGTCAAGCAGATTGCATGACCACTTCAATGCTTTTTTTTCACTGGTTGACTGACACATTGTTGATTCTTTTACTTATTCATACTATTAACGGAGTCACTGGCTTTATGCCATTTGGAGATCAGGAAGGAGGCACAACCATCTGTCCCACTTTTTGAAATAGTGGACCCCTACATGCCTTGTGTAACCTTCCTCCCTTGGCACACGGCTAAAATGCTTGGCCGCTGAGAGGGAAGTGTGGGGATCATTGCTTTTTCTAATTCCCTGCCTCTATTCCCTCCAGATGGGAGGTTAATTGTGTAAAAGGAAGGCTCTTGTACTCTGCAACCCTGCTGACTACCTGGTGGCAACTTAGGCCACAACATCTTTAATAGCCCAAGCATTACATTTGTTGCTTTTCTCCGATGATGACTGGATACTTTCAGTATAGATGGCTGGATATTGGAGGTCACATTGAGTCCAATATTTTTGGTATCACAAGCCCCCCAGGGGTTGCAGGTATAACACTACAAATTTTACCAGAAATGGTGCTTGGGTAAGAGTCCTGTAGAAACAAGAAATTTGTGTTGTTAGAGATGTTGCAGAAGCTTTCCGTTCATGCTTTCAGTTTTTTTTCCTTTCCCTGAATGCACTGAACACAGAAAACATTATTTAGTTTCGTACAAAAACCAGACCAGCACAAAGAACAGTAAATCTTCACCTCTTGAAGGCCTATGTTAAATCAGCAAGTGTTGTGATTTATTAAACTAAGATCCACAAGAGTACTATCTCATGTATGTACTTTGATGGTTTGGGAGTAACTTCATTGTGCTTTCTAATTAGGCAAAAAAGAATCTAAGATGGAAACATTAAAAGGCAATGTATACTCCACTCATTATCGGGTTACTGTTGAGCATATAAAGTTGTCTATAAGCAAATTATTAAACTGAGAATGAGCAAGAAACTGCACTCTCACTACACCTTCTACAGCCATTGCACCAAAAGTTGTCAGTTACTGTATCTCATTGAGGCCAGACAAATAAACAAAAGGTTGAAACCAGTCTTTTTGGTTATTTTTAGAAAGGCATACAGACAGTGCATGTACATATGCGTCGTCATCCACATACAGATCATTAGTCATATAAGTTTGATATTGAAATAAAACTAAATGAGACCAGTTTGTAACATTTCAAGTTCACTAAGTAATACAAGTGAATTTATAGCATATGAAAAATTTTTACAAAGGAAATGGATCACTCTGTGTAGAATCAGTATTTGGATTACTGTGTAACTAAAACAATATTCTATGGGAATACATCAGCCTTTGAAAGTGATTTTGCTCGCCAAGAGCAACGAACAATTTGTCAGTAGTAGTAAAATCTTACCCCTAGCACAGTTTGCACTCTTGCTACAGCTTCCAATTTGTAAGTTCACACCATCACACACTAAAACACCAAGTCAATGTTAAAAGATATACAGTAAAGTATATGTCTTTGAGTGTAGTGCTGTGGTAGGTAACACTACAGATAATGCCGTACCTAATTCAAAGTCACTGCTTTCCCACAGTATTTTGAGGAGTCCTACTTTCATTTGATTTATTTTCACTCCGTTGTTAGATGCACATGTAGGATAAAAAAATTAAAAAACAACAAAAACAAAACATGCACATACATACGCAGTACAAATAATAAAAGCAGTACAAACAGCAACCCTTGAACATCCAATAGATTACAGATGTCAGAGGTTGCCTAACTTTCCCTCTTTGCTTTGTCTAGTGTATATCACTGAACAAGGATGCTATTGTTGTGACCCAACAATACTCCGTCACATTGTTGCTGTGCTTCTCCAAATTCTGTCTGTGATTGCCATGAGCTCCACTAAGTACATGTCCTCTATACATGCAAAAGCCTCTTGATTGAGTTAAGTGCTACTGACTGTTGAGGTGCAGATGCAGAGCCGCACTCTTGAACATTGATTCTGCAAGTAATACCTGCGCAATCTACTCATAGAACAAAGCTGAGTGTCATCTTAAGAATATTTTTATTTAAACTAAAATAGATTGGTTTATTTTGTGGGCATTGAAATGTTTTTTGTCAAATTTTGATTGATCAAAACCCAACATTTCATTGGGTGAAGTACTTCATATTCAATTGTTGAAGTTCAGCCCAACTTCAGAACTTCAAAACATTTTGAAGTCATTTGCAACTTTTGCAACTTGTTCAATACATGAAAGTTGTTCTTTTCCTAATGAAACTCATCTCCATAGGAGTGCTAAATGTTATGCACAACAGAAATTATACACGCCTCAAGGTCTGACTTAATTCTCTTGATCAAATGCCACTCAAGGAGGAGGGAGGAGAGCGAGCAGCAAGCTGCCAGTGCTCATGCTGGCAACTGGGCTGGGCAACTGCTGAGAGGACGTGGGGTAGCTGTAAGGGGACAACTGTGTAGCTTTTACTTAGAACCCTCTGACAGGTGGGATCGTGACAGGGGAGAAAGGCAATCAGTGTCTTCATCAATCCTTGTCTTCAGGCTATAGCTTTGACAGCTGGCTTGACACCCATTGCTGCCCTTTCCTGATGGGTGGTCCCCTTTCCGCCTTAATCAAAGGTGACACGCATCAACTCAACGTACAGTGAAAGATCCAGATGTTGAAACAATGATGCTGTTAATATGTAAAGCACCAGTGGGATAGAAGTATGGATGCCTTAAATTTTGGTTGATCATTTGATTGACAGACAGATTATCCCAAAATTTCCCCCAGAGATCAGTGGCCCTGAAATGCGTCCTCTCTCAAAATGACCTGTGTGGTTGGCATCAGGTGTGCAATCAGTCAAGATGTACAACAATTCATTTTTCTCATCTCTTCCAAACAGAGGGCTGTTACTGGGTATTGATGTGATGCATTGCTCCCTCATTGAACCTTGGGGAATCCTGTCTAGAATTTGTATCACTTGGTTTTCCTTGCGTTCTTTTGCTTCACAATTTTAAATGGGGCTTTGTACAGTATATCATTATTTTGTGTATGTCAGTTTTGATTTGAGGTCATGGATACACCAAAACATTTTGACTTTCCTTTCTCAGTATTCAAATTGTGGCGCCTATAGCTACATGGCCAGATCCTGCTTTTTTTTTTTAACAATCCACGTGCTGTTAAGTGTTTTTTGCATTATCATTGACTCCATTATTGTTTCTCCCCATAGTGTCGATTGCAATGTCTAGAATGATGATTTACAAAATGTCATTGCCTTAGCAGGGCAGATGTTTCTGCCATAATGTAGGATGTGATCCATGAATATCTCTCTAAACTGATCCAAGCACAGTTCAGTTTGGAGCCTCTTTTCTTTCATGATGCCGTTCCACTGCTTATATGACTGTAAACCTGTGGTCATTATTATCGTTTTGAAAGATGAGGCCTTGTCTCACTTATACTCCAATAACCACCTAGGGTGGCTCAATAATTTCTCAATAATGCCCTATTCACTCCTATATCTGAGTTAATGAGTCTCCCAGCCATCACTGTTAAAAATCACTGCCAGAGCCACAGGTCATACCATGCAGCAGGAGAAAAGTGCTGTACAATTTAACAGTGCAAAACATTGCATACTGCATTCATAAAAGCTGCCATGAGCCTCAATATCATGTCAAGGCTGAAAATATTATAGTTATTCTACCATCAATGATAATTATATCAATAATTCTCAAGCATTCGTTCGTGATGGTATCTGGCTTTTTTCCATTTGCATGGAATGTGGCTCACCTACCTCTTTTCCACCGTTTCATAAAAATCAGTGGCCATGGTAAAAATGTGCTCTGCTTAAGATGGATGGTAGAGATATTTCACAAAAAGAGGTCATTCACAATGCATTCACGGTTGTAGATTTTATTTTATAATATTTAAAGAATAAAATCATCTTGCTCTTTGGTGGTGGAGAACAGCACCAATCGATATTTAAAGAATTGCACTGTTGTGAAATAATGAAAACATTCTGAAAACCTGTCTTGACTCTTGCAGAGAGCACATTTTGAAACCTGAATTTCCATCGTACACAACAAGGAAACAGTTTTATGTTTTTTGCTCTCGAATTTTAAGCACAATCCAAGTGACACAATAATCAACACTTGTTGCTTGAGTTTGTTAAGGAATGCTGCACAAGTACTTAGGCATTTGGAAAAGAATTACATCTGAGAATTAGTTTCAGGTTCAATTACTTTAGACATGGTTGCTGCAGCAATGCTAAAAAATTCTGATGCATTTTAGTTTGTGTGCTCAGAAATTTAAAAGTAAACTCTACTGTGACATTACTTATCTTTGTGCGATATATGCAAAGCAACAGAACACCCACCCACAGAATAATTAAGCCCAGTTGTATCAACTGTGTGTTTTCATCAGGACGAGGTCAAATACTTAATGGCTTTGCTGTTTCTCTCCCCACACAGATGGTCTACCTGCTCTGTCATTTTCTATCAGCACCCTGACTTTGATTGGGATGCTGGCAGTGATCACTTACACGGTGAGTGGGGACCTCAAATTAGTGGTTTGTTTTGCTTTATATATATATATATATATATATATATATATATATAAAGCAATATATGTTCACTGAAGCTGCATTTGGTCCAAAAGTACAGATTTTGAATTATAAAGAAACACCAGAGAGTTCTCCAAACCATTGCCAGACCAGTAACTTAACAGAAGACAATTCCATTTTGCTTGAGGTTATGACATTTACTCAATTAGATTCTTTCTTTGACACATGTAGAAAAAAAAAGAAACTTCCATTGCCCGTGGTCTCTTCGCTAGTTTGTAATAAGCTGATTTCTCTGGGAAAATCACACAGTTGTGCCCACTGGGTAAGGAAATCATCTTAAAAACACTGGCAATGAGAGGTAGCCACCCCTTATCTGTCATATTTCCGTCATCCTCAAATGGCACTATATGACAAAGTGTACAACCACAGAGTTCTATGAGTTCCTCATAAATAACACACAACCAAAGCACCGAGCACCATAAGATATGGTCTACAATCCCTAACTTTTATTTCACACTGTGAACCCTGTGGCTTATACACTGGTGCGGCTTATTCAAAGATTTTTACTGGCTAACAGCCTCCAGCGGGCATTCTAGTAGAAAGTGCAAAAGTTTAAGCACTCAAGAAGACAATGATCAATGAACAAAGAAATGCATATGATGCAGCTTTTAAGAGAAAGGCAGTCGATCTGAAACAGAACAACTGCATGTAAGCTTGGCATCAATGAGTCATTGGTGAGACGTTGGAGGCAGCAGAGGGAAGAATGAAGTCAGTGTAAAAAGATGGCAGAGGACTCTCAGAGGACATAAAAGCAGATGGCATGTTACTGTCGTGTTGGTGTTGCGTTGATGCTGCACTGCTGATTTTCAGGCAAAGTGTTAGATTAACCCTGAGATTCACACAAGGTATCAAAAATGACCCCAGGGGTTGTTATTCTTCAAAATCTTTATAAAGAAAAATTGTAATATATTCGTATTCCTTATTAAACATGTTTATGATAATGAGACATTTTTCTTAAATGTATGTATTCATTCATTTTGAGAAAATTCTCAACATTTTTAGAATTTTAATTGGGGTCAAAAATGACCTCACTCGTTGAAGATTGTAGGTATTGGTAGGTTGTGCATCCGAGGGTTGAATTTACACCACATTTAAAAAAGAAAAGCTCTTTTTACCACACTGTAGTCTGAAAAATATGGTAATACAACCAATCTCATTTAACTTTCATAGTCCGTCTCATATGGGGGTTTATCCACTCTTCTCTCACTTTGCCATTCATGTTCTTTTTGCATAATTATGTAGCTTATTTACAGTCCAAAGGTGTGCTTACATTTGCACTGGCACCATGTTGTTTTGGATTTTGTGTACAATACCCTGTGGAAATGAGATCCCCCACTGTGTCTTCGTTCATTATTTTCCCTATTTTGATCAGGTCAATCAAAGAAATCAGCTCAGCAAAAGACAACAGCGGCTGCGCCTCCAACTTGCGTTTTTTTTTTTTTTTTTTTGTCACACATCCAAATACAGAATCTCTTTTATGTCCATTTTTGACATGCTCTATTTGATTTCTTTCCTCTGCCCAATTTGCAAACTGCAAAATATTTCCACCAACTCTTGTGTGTTTACTACCTCATCGTTCTTTCATGTAAAGGTTTGTTTCAAAATTTCATCAGCATCGGGAATATCCACATTGTCATACTGTTATCACCTTTGTTTGCACAGTACTGTGTTGTTTTTGACATGATAAAAAGACTGCAAATGGTAAAATTTTTGCGCACAATTTTGCAGGACATGGTGCTTTACTTGCACCAAGACTTAATCGTCCCTTATTGCAATGAGAATGTTTTTGATTTTTTACGTTCAATTTTGTCATCATTGGCAATTAAATCAAAGTTGCATATCCAGTGATGATAATCACTGTAATGACTAAATTAGAAGGTACCTAGTCCTTTCATCATAGTCCTCCCTGTAGTTTGTTTAGGTCAAAATGGCACAGTGAATAATTAGGAATCAGGAATCTTTTATCGTCATTATGGCAATTTACATTGAGTAATGACATTAAGGTGCTGAGTTCTGGTGCAAAAGGGTATTTAAAAAAAGAAGAAAAATCTATATACAGAAGAAACATACACATACGTATATTCAATATAGAACAGTAATAGATAATAGCAGCAAATGCAGAACGTAAACGTATCACGCCTTCAAGATATTTGCAAGACAAATCATGATCAAATATCTGTTACTGTTCTTACTCCATTGCCCAAATATGAATTAAGGGTTTAGCAGTTTCAGTTGTGTTTGAGGACCAAGACAAATTGTCAAGGTACATGTAGATTAAGTTGGGAAACAAACAGTTTAACAATACAAGTCCTGTGGGTTTCATGAAAACATGAATCAAGCTGTTATATTTGTCCAAGAAATGAAAAATGAATCATAGAGGGACATGTCCCACTTGGAGTTTAAACACAATGTGCAGTTTCAAGAACATTTGCAATATTCCCAGCCAAGTTCTTGCTTGTGAGGCGACCAAATGGAAAGAAGGGGTGGATAGGAAACACCTTGTGTAACTGATTCCTAACTTCATTCTGAATGTGTCAATTGATGTGATTACATATTTTTCATTGCTTTCTTTTGGTCGCCATTACTACAGCCTTATTTCCAGTGAGAGCGATTTTCTCAGACTCACATTCCAGATTGCCTCAACAAAGTTGCGCCATGGAACAATCAACAGTTTTACCCAAAATGGTTTTCTTTTAATACTAACACTAACTACAATTGAGTTTTGTAGTTGTATGATATTGAATTGCTTTTCTTTTTCTTGTTCAGGAAATGTTAAGGCATCATTCTACTTTACTTACCAGCTTAACTTATCAAGGGGTGAATTGTCACGCTACAAAGTGACATCTATATACCAGATTTGGCAACAAATAAAACAAGAACAGAACAATTGTTATGGTTCTTATCTTACTTGAAAATGAACACTGAAGTCAAGCATTGAGAATTATTATCATCGCATATGAAAAAGTCACTGAATATCGCCATTGAACAATTTTTTGGGGGGTGAGAGAATGCAAAATGCACTGGACTGAAGTCCATAGGCACTGCTGTTATCAGCTCTCAGCCTCGAATTTGTGTTTGCTTTTCTTAAAATAAAAGATTCAGCTGAACAATAAAAGAAAAGTACTGTTTCAAGATGAAACTCAAAGCAGTCCAGAAATGTGGTCAAAGTTTCAAACAAGATCTTGAAGATCCATTTATATAGGCTACACTCAAACAAAACTGCACAAACAAATTTCCTTGCTAGTCAGACCTTTCGTCCAAATGACAGTTTTGGCACATATAGACTGATTTGCCAGGAGTGCACTTTTTGTGGGCCTACCCTATGCACATTATGCTCTGCTCCAAATCTGCATTAAAAACCTGGCGTGGTGATCTGAGCCCAACTTGTGTAGTTGGGATAGGTGCCTGACTCCCTATTTCAGCTGGGGTGAATTTCTTGCAGTATCGAGCCAAGGCACAGTAGCTGACATTCAAGTCCTTTGCAGTACTCTTGATTGATTTATTAGCTAAGGTCACCTGCCTCATTGCCCTTAGCATCACGTCAGGTGCTGCACTGCCATGTTCTCTCTCTTTTCCCTCTCCCTTAAATCACAGCTAATTTCTGTAAAAATAACATTGAAATGTCATTATGACAAGTGCTAATTAGCGCACTTTGTTTTGAAGTAAATCCCATTCCAGACTTGTCCTCTTGAGATAAGTTGTTACATTTACCCCTAACAAGTTGCCCCAAAGTACCATATTTGCTGAACGTCGCTCAAGCTTAAAGTTATTTTACACAGAAACAATGACCGGGATGTCACAAGATGCTTAAATCCCTCCCCTTTCAAGTCCTCATACATCATTGTGAAAATTTTTATCTGAAAGAAGGTTATTTTGGAATATATGAGGTAACTTTTTTTTTTTTATCTAATGATGTTCAAAATGTTTACATGATACTCACCTAAACTCACCATGTGCTATTCTCCTCTCAGTTAGTGCTCAGTTAGTGTAAAAAAAACAAAACAAACTAGTATTCCACTTTTTAGTTGCCCCCTCTTAGGGGAAGATAATTGCAATGAGACAACTTACCCATGTGACAACAAGCCCCGGTCTCCCTACATGTACACACAAACACGCATGCATACACACATATACACAGTTGTAACCAATACCACCCGACACCAAGCTATTCCCCTCGATCACTGACCACAGTGGTTTTACAACATCTTTAATGAGTATGCTTGATTCCCCCTGAACTATCGATGCATGCTAGAGAATGGAACACATGGACTTTTTTTTAGGTTTCTCTTTTGTGTTTGTATGTTGGAGGGAAAGGGAAGTGGTTCTCAAGGGATCCTGGTTGGGTTTTTCTTTCTTGAGTGTGTTTGATATTCGGGACATACTACGGCCATAAGAGCTTCATGATTCATTGCAGGAGGAGACATTCACCCATAGCAGAGATCCACAGCAGAGACTAATAATAGTCTATCCTTACTTAGTATCCCATGTGGCTCCGGTAATGCTATCTAACAGCCAGAAACCAGTAAAAGTTGTTTTAGAATAAAAAGAGGATCTGACATATCTCTACTGGAAAAATAGGAGAGATGGGGAGGCATATTTTCGTGAGGCTGAACTCATCTGCTGAGATGGATTTTTTTTTTTAAATCATAAACGCCTGAAACAACACTGTTGTTTGTAAAAGACATATCAGTCATATCAGATGGAAAGATTGTGAGCATTTGTGCTCCTCTCGATACAGTGCTCTAATCTGAAATGGATTTAATGAATGCACGTTATCTGAAATGTGTCTCACTGTCAATATGTGTTCAGACATTGCATGTTCCGTCTATTAGAGGACTTTTACAGCTCAAATGTATTAATTTATCATTTCTGTACACATATTTTTCATCCCACTTCGTTTTTTTCTGTCCCTACTGTTTGTTCTCTTTGCATTTGCAAGCATGCCTTACCTTTGTGTGTTTTAATGAAATATTGACAGCTAGCTATTGTTTAAGATGTTTGCATACTCAGTAGTCCTACTTTAACAACCATTCGGTTACTACAAAATCAAAAATTGTTGGATGCCATGTAGGTCTGTCACATGGGGGCACTGTTAAGCTGCAAATTGAAACAGAGTGCTAGAAGTCAACAATATAAAACGGTTGCAGCTGATTCTGGTGAAGCTCATCTGAATTATATATTCAACCATTTTAATTTCTTCCAGACATGTCTTAAACACTGCCACAGAAGCCAGAAACAGAGTTTCTGGCCTCTGCTGTGTGTACGTGCATGCGTGCGTGCGAGCGTCCATGTGTGTGTGTTTGTGTGTTTGGAGGGCGATTGTTCTTGCTAATTTCACTAATGTTTTGGACTCCAAATATGCCTGTCATCTCACACCAATATATGGGGGTCGATGTACATGCCATTTGCATCTCACTCACTGTAAATGCGATTTTAATAGTAGTTTCACTCTCTCTTTCAGGCTTATGGCATGTCTGTACTGCCCTTGAATCTGATAAAAGGCACACGGAGCGTTGCTTATGAACGCCTGCAGAACACAGAGGACATGGACGACGTTGAGCAACAGATAGAGAGCTTGAAATCCAAGGTTAGATCACACAGACTCGATAACACATACAGTATAAGAACCATTTCCTGCATATATAATCTTATGGCATGAAGTTGATTCAAACAGATCCCAAGGGAGGCTGTAGACATAGAGTCCAAGTGGACCGTGTTTTCCACCTCTATTGTTGAAGCAGCAGCCCAAAGCCGTGGCTGTAAGGCCACTGGTGCCTGTCGCGGCGGCAATCCCCGGACCCGGTGGTGGACACTGGAAGTAAGGGATGCCGTCAAGCTGAAGAAGGAAGCCTACCATCCGGCGCCTCAGGAGGGGAAAGCATTGCCCTACCAACACTGTTTACAGTGGAGGCGTGGAGCTGCTGACCTCAACTGAGGATGTGGTCGGGCAGTGGCAAGAATACTTTGAGGATCTCCTCAATCCCACTGGTCCCTCATGGTGGTCTGTGGGGGATGCTCCGGGAGTCCATGGCCCCCTACTAAGGACTGTGCGTTGTCTGTATGATCAGAGCAGGAGCTTGGTCCGCATTGCCGGCAGTAAGTCAGACCTGTTTTCAGTACATGCTGGCCTCTGGCAGGGCAACCCTTTGTGACCGGTCCTGTTCATTATTTATATGGACAGTATTTCTAGGCGCAGTCTGGGGCCGAAGGGATCTCATCGCTGCTTTTTGCAGATGATGTTGTCCTGTTGGAGCCCTCAGACCAGGACCTCCAGCATTTGCTGGGGCGGTTTACAGCCGAGTCTGAGATGGCTGGGATGAGAGTCAGCACCTCTAAATCTAATGCCATGGTTCTCGACGGGAATAAGATGGTTTGCAACCTCTGGGTCGGAGACACGATCCTGCCTCAAGAGGAGAAGTTTAAGTATCTTGGGGTCTTGTTCACGAGTGAGGGTACAATGGAACGGGAGATTGACCGACGGATTGATACAGCGGTGGCAGTGATGCGGTCGATGTACTGGTCCGTCGTGGTGAAGGGGAAGGTGAGCCGGAAGGCAAAGCTCTCTATTTACCAGTCTATCTACGTTCCTACACTCACCTATGGTCATGAGCAAGATCTGGGATACATGCGGCCAAAATGAGTTTCCTCCACAGGGTGGCGGGACGCACCCTATGAGACAGGGTGAGGAGTTCTGTCACCGGGGAGGAGCTCATAGTAGAGCCGCTGCACCTCCACATCGAGAGGAGCCAGTTGAGGTGGCTCGGGCATCTTTTCCGGATGCCTCCTGGATGCCTTCCCAGGGAGGCGTACTGGGCATGTCCCACTGGGTTGAGGCCACGAGGAAGACCCAGGCAGTGCTGGAGGGACTATGTCTCTCAGCTGGCCTGGGAACGACTCAGGATCCTCCCAGAGGAGCAGGAGGAGGCGTCCGGTGAGAAGGAAGTCTGAGCTTCCCTCCTGAGACTGCTGCCCCCGCAACCTGGCTCTTGATAAGCGGCAGAAGATGGATGGATGATTGGAATGAAGTTGAAACGCTTCCAGCACTGTTGTATTTCGAACAAACTAGCGAACAGAGGGGTCACACAAACTGAATTGCAATGACGATGAGTAACTGACTCGTAACTGATTGTTAAGTTACATTGCATGGCTACACTGCTGTTGAATATAAATGTTTGATATATCTGTGAGTTCAGAAACATGTCGTTTCTGTTACAAAATCAGTGTCACTGATTAACATGTGAGGTTGCTCTTACATACACTGCAAATGCACGCATAGATGATTTGTATGCCAGTTATATCTTTGAAATTTCGAAATGCATTACTCTGCATTTCCTGAGATCTTCATAGTCAGTCAAAGTCTTAGTTGCTATCAGAGGCTACTGCTTTAATTGGGGCAATCCTATTGAAAGAAGAAAGTTATTGCAGAGACTGTCAACATTCTCCAAAAGGCTTTACTGAGAGAATAAGTTGTGGCTCTGATAAAAGTAAATTGGTGCATCTCAAGAAATCTCTCTGTTTAAAAGCAGATCTTTTGATGACTGCTCTGAATGTAGATTATGACAAAAACTGGAACAAGTTTTACGATTGAAAATTTCACTTTGCTGCAAAACACAACATAATGCTAACATTCTCTCTTTGTTTTATTATTTACAAGTGTAAGGATGGACGTCCCCTGTCATCAAGGGACAGACGCAACCTGCATGAACTTGAGGGCAGACTAATGGTCCTCAAGCGGAGAGGTACACATCTGGACATTGTAGAGAGGAACTGTTGCAACAAGATGGGTGGTGCCCTGAGACCAGTGAAGGTGAGCCTGAATTATTGGAATATTACAGAAAATTACTCACACCATTTATTTGTTAATATGCTGTGATACTTGATATTTGTGCACATAATACAGTAGATTCTACAAACTATTATCTGGCATCTGCCTGTTCAGCAGCATTAGATTTGAGAGTCTCTTCCCAAACACTTTCTGTGTCCTCAACCTCTAATCTGGAGTGCTCTAGATTTACTTGTAGTTCTACTTTAGACTGCTGCACATCTACACAATTCCCAAGTGTCGTCTTCTCACCTAATTTACTCTGGAGTCACTTTGGGAGTTTCGCATCTATGTTAGACAGGATCTTATGGTTCCCACGGGATAAACCAAAGCAACCACAAATATGTCGTTCATTGTAGTTTTTCAAAGTGTTCATCCAATGTCTGGAACTCATATACAATGTTATGCCTCTATTTTGTATTCAACAGTTCATTCAGCAAAGAATCAAACTTCTCATCTTGTATGTATGTGTTTGTATGTATAGTAGCTGTTGAGCAAGTGCGGCAAATAGATCAGAGTTGAGGGATGTGACTCACTGAGAACTCAAATTACATTGGCTCTTGTTAGTGGTGAATTGTTATTTACCATCTCCTTATTCTCTTCCGTTAATATTAAGTTGGTTAAGTGTACTGCTACAACGATAAGGTTAATTCACATGTAGCGGTGCTGTGCATGCTGCATGTGAATGGTGCATACCATGCACCATCCTTTTTGTTGGACATTTCTCATTACTCTACATACAAAAATCTTAATCCAGTGTCTGCTACAGTTCATCCCTCTCAAAATGAGATCAGTGCAAGTGTCATGTTCTGTACTCCGATCATTTTTGGAATGATTTAGGGAATTACTTTATTGGACTGGAAGTGGTATATACTGACAATCCAGGTAATTTGTCATATGTATAAAAGTGCCACATTTTTCGCACTTTAAGGCACATGTAAAATCCGCCCTGTTCACCTTGTAATTCTGTGAACCTTATGTAAGAATTTTTGTTGCGCTTACTGACCTAGAACCAATTTTTTAAAGTATATTATGCTCAGAAATCTATCAAAATATTTTGGGCGACTTATGTAAGCGATGAAGCTGCTTCGCTTGATGGATTGTGGGACCATTCCCAGCTGACACAGGGACACTCTACAGGGGGTCCCCAACTTGCGTCACAGTTCTGTTCCCAAGCTGCAAAGGAATTTCGATGGAAGTCGGAACTCACTGGTTTAAGTTGATAGTCGGATCGAACACCTTAAACTAATCATATGGCCAACGGCACTTTCACCTCTTCTTGAGCGCTTTCTGATGTCCACCTTAGTTTAATATCTGGTGACTGGAGTTGATGCTGTCTTCCTTGGCTACTGATGCTACCAACGCATGAAACTGTGTTCATCCGCACATCTCCGCAAAAAGTATTACTTGTCATATAGGTATCTACAGTCATTTTGATGCTTGTTACTGACATTTAGATGTCTCATTTTTACACGTTAGTTATTTCATATTAATTTGCAGCCAACTTATATTTTTATCATTATTTATTTAGAATTTACTTTTTTCTATAATTTAACCAGTTTAATCTTGTGTTTGTAACACTAACACCAGCGACGTAACCATGAAAGTGACATAGGTCAGGTAGGACGTAACTCGGGGACTCCCTGTGTTGTCTTGGTCCTTAGTTGAACATGGGTAGCAATGTCAGAAAATTTGAGATAATAGATATGGAAACAACCATTATACACCTAGTCAATATTAGCTTACTATAATCAGGCATCAAGCAAATGTTAACGCAATTTTCAAATCTACAGTATGTCATAATCCAATCATAATCAAATGTTGGAATACAAGGTTGTTTCAACCTGTTCCTGTGTTCACTATTGCTGGCAAAGACAAACCAATCAGAGAGCAGTAAGCAGCACTGTTACTTCTGCCACTGCTTGTAATACCAATAAGTATGTCAATGGATCATGGACTTCCCCAGAGGGTGGAGATGGACTTCCACACCTCAACCCTCAATCTCAGCATAGGCTCCCCACAAGGCTGCATGCTAAATCCCCAATTCTACATCCTCTACACCCATGACCTCAACCCTGCACACCTGAACAACCTCATCATAAAGTTTGCGGATGGCACACTGTTGTGGAGTTCATCTCGGCGACGAGTCAGTGTACCGAAACAAGGTGGAGCGACCAACAAGGAAACGCGATGCAAACAAGTGGGGCCTGAAAACCTCAAAGACCAGGGAGTCCATCGTTGATTTCAGGGGGAAGAAAACAGACATCCAGCCCCTAATCATCAACGGCGACTAGGTTGAGAGAACCTCCAACTTCCGCTTCCTGTGCCAACCTCAACAATGACCTGACGTGGAGCACCAATACCCAGACCATCATCAATGGTGGTCTCACCAAAGACTACACTTCCAGTCCTCAGGAAGGACAGCCTCTCTTTGGAACTCCTGGTGTCCTTCTGTTGATGCTAATACGAGAACATTCTAACATACAGGTACTGCTCAAGTGTGTGGTTCTGGAGTTTCACAGCTACTGAGAGGAAAACGCTCAAAAGGGTGGTTAGCATAGTCCAGAGGATCATCAGTTGCCCCATCCGTTCCCTGGCTGAACCATACAACACCCGCTGTCTGATGAGAGTCCACAGCATCCTGAAAGACCGCTTCCAACCTGGTCACAGGCTTTTCAAATTATTTTGCTCAGGACTGCGTTATAAAGGGATAAAAGCAAGGACAAACAGAATGAGGGGCAGCTTTTATCCAAGAGCAGTCACCCTGCTCAACATGTCCTAATGAGAATCCTCCTGTTCAGTGCAATGATATGTGCTAGACACTGTATATACTGTATGTGCAATACACCTGTTTATACTATATATGTGGGCAGCATACCTTATTTATACTGACTTAGTTATACTTATTATTACCCTCATTCCACACACCCTTTAAGTTAAAATCACTTTGTGACAGTCCTTTTTGCACCCCCTTTGTATACCGGGTGTACACCACTCCACGCACCTCTGTCCTCATGTACTGTATCTTTTTTCTTTTCATGTTCCTTGTTTCATTTCTTCTATTGTGGACATGCACCATGGGAAGGTCCATATGCAATCTCGTTGTTTGTTGAACTTGTTCTCCGTAGCAAAGACAAATGAAATCTAAGTCGAAGTCTGTATACTGTGCTTCAACTATAACTGCCTGGGCTAAGTTCTGTCCGATTTGTGGTCCGAAGTTTCTTGAAAGCTGGCAACATCGCTGAACAGCCAAATTACGGCAACAAGACTGACTCGGATAATGACGAAAGGGAGGCCGGCATGCTTGATGTGGAAATCGCCCAACTGTTAAAACTCAGACATTGAAGATGAGGAAATTGACAAATTATGTAGAGTATGAGGGTATTTTTCTGTATTTGTTACAATTGAACAATATACTGTGCTATTATGAATGAGTTGAAATGAGGTCTACTTACCTTATTGTTTTGTTTTGCTTTACAAACGTTTTATCATGCACCTTATATCCTGGTGCGCCCTATGTATGAAAATAGACCTGTTCATCAACATTGCGCCTCATAATGCAACGCACCTTGTGGTTCGCAACGTATGTAATTTCTATTGTAGAATTTTTTTCTTTCCAAATGTGATTTTATTGTAGTGAGGGTGTGTCACTTTTTCAAAAAAGCAATTCATTCAAAACACAAAGCTATCTGTCTCACATTTTTATCTGTAGACAGATACTCATGTGTAATGTGTATCTGTTTGCACATATACAGATCTACAATATATGAAGAGAAGTAGCTCCTCTTCCTCTTCTCTCGATTGCTCTTTCAGGGTCACCATCGCAAATCCTGTGATCCCTTGTATTCTCAGCCAGTCTTGTATACCAGCCACTTTTTGTCCTTAAGAATGAAGATGACAGAAAAATGCAGATTAGATAAAGATAAAAGAAAAATATGCACAATGGAAAAGCATTCACCTGTGATGGTTGTATTTGCTTACAAAGCCTGCATGCGTTGTGCCGACGAACGTTATGTGTATCCTGTTACATTGAGCTGTGGATCATCATTTTTCGTACTAGGGCAGAGCTCGTCCTCTATATGTTGTTGATTAAAATAGTTTGCTTCATTTGCCAAACATATGCCACCGCTGATTTAGTCTGATTAGTGAAGACAAGGTGTAATATGTCAAGACTGTTATTGGTGAAGCCATTGTAAAGCGTCATTTATAAAGAATCATTTCAAACCAACTGCCTTCCACCTGATTTCTCATTTCATTCATTCTCAGTTGCTCTTCATCTGTAGTTTCAATAACACAAGGTTTAAACTCTTAAACATTTTAACATAGATCTTAATCCGATGGATATTAATTGTAATTGCTCTATGATATTTTTTGAGATTGAAATAATTAAAATGTTATTCAAGGGCAGTGTTTAGACTTAAATTACGTGGCTGTAGGGCAGCAGCTAACATTTATTTTTTCCATTGTTAATGATTTTATATTGAATGAGGTCTGTTTGTGCCACCCCGATTCTATTGGAGGGCATTTCAGCCTTAAAGGCTTGTTCAGCCATAGCATTTGACAGGGTTTAATGCTTAACTGGCTGTCATCCTCATTTGCCTCCCATGTTACCAACTCCCCACTCGGGCTAAGCTGTTTCTCAGCTTCCCCCAGTCAACACAGGCAATGATGCCAAACTGGCTGATCAAGCCATATGGCCTTGACTTCACTCGTAATATAAACAACATGTATTTGCAGATCCAGCATATGTTTGTTTCTGTCTCTTTTCAATTATGTATGTATGTATTCACTGACTGAATTCATACATGTTGTGCAAATGTGTGTTCTCATGAATTGCTTCTGTTTGTTCCTCAAAGGTTCTGTTGGGTATTTTCTTCATCCTGGTGGCTCTGCTGTTTATAATTTCTCTCTTCATCTCAAAGTGAGTAATTTGTCAACTCCTCTGTTTGTTAACTCCTTCTATTCACACAGCTTGCTTTGCAAGTTTGTGGGGATATTTGTAATGTTTGATAATGTTGCCAAATCAATTTTACCTGTGGTTTGCATATATTATTGAGCATCTCATGTAAAATGTTATCTAATTTCGAGGTTTGTTGTGTTACAGCTTGGATAAAGCCCTTCACTCTGCTGGTATCAGCTCTGGATTCATAATCTTTGGGACCAACTTGACAAATCCTCTGAATGAGCTACTGCTTGCTTTGCAACCAGTGAGTGTTGTTACACATCTCTAGCTGAAATGGTTTTGTGTATGGGGACATTTGCACATGCACATCAACTACTGTTCCTCACTATATGACGTTCCAAGCTATGAAGTGTATCAAAAATAATGCAATTTGTAAGACAGATCACATGGTAAAATTTTTATCACAATTTCACTGTAGACAGGAAGTACATGCTACCTCATAATATCTGCCCCTGGTGTCCGCAGGTTTTTCCGTTGGATTACATCTTGATCACTGTCATCACAATGTACTTTGTGCTCACATCCATGGCTGGTATTCGCAACATGGGCATCTGGTTCTTCTGGATAAGGGTAGGCTAGAGCCTCACTTATAAGTGTCACCTAAAGCTAACTGCTGTAGTTATTCAGCAATATTTGTCCAATTCTGAGTTGATGTTGTTGTGTTTGTTTGGTGTATCTTCAGAGTTGGGTTATTCAGGCTAAACTATTCAAATACACTGCATCTTCAACTGTACAGTATCTGTGGGCTCTGAAATGCTGCACAGTCAGTCTTGATATTTCCTTGTTTTCTGTGATATAAGCAAGTCTTGAATAAGAAAATATGATGAGATAGGAACTCTGTTGAGCTGTGGGGTTTGGCTTCATTACTATAATTGATGCTTTCACTTGACAACGTTAATGTAAAACTATTGATTCATTAGTACTTACATTAATCATGGTATTTGTTGTACAGCTATACAAAATCAGACCGAAGAGAACACGTCCTCAGGCCCTTCTATTCCTCTGTATGATTCTACTCTTGATCGTCCTTCACACCAGCTACATGATCTATAGCCTTGCTCCACAATATGTCATGTATGGCAGCCAGAAATATCTTTTACAGGTGAGTGAAGTTTGATAGATGACATTTCAATGCATTTTTCCTCTGTTCATTCCGCATGCAAGAGAATGTTACTCTAAATGGGCAGCACAACCCTAACTGCCTAAGACAGGTCGCCAGGCTTTTTTTTTTTTAGATCTTGTCATGTGACAGTTGCCAGAATGTCAGCAGATGCAGATGTGCTCTGTCAGGTGTGTGATAGTCGGTGGATGTGTGTCATATGGTTAAGATCACCCCTGAGTATACACCAGGCTCCACACAGTTTCGTTTCATTTCCTGTAGGATCACTGTTGGAAAACATTAAGTAACTGTTAGTGCCTGCCTGCCCAACCTCAAACAATTGTTCAGATGGATGCATGTTTCATTAATTTCTAATCCAATGATAAAGGAGGCCAAACGGTGTTGGAAAAAAACCCAAACTGAAGTTAGCTAGCCTCTTCAGGACAGTGATGAAACAACAATAAGGTGAAACGCAGTTGAGCCAATGGTCATGTACAGATTAAAATAGCCTTTTTTCCTCTCACTGATCTTTTTTTTTTCCAAGCATTTATAGACAGTAATGAAATACCTCTCCCTGAAGCCAGAGGAGCAAACTTTGATAGGCTTCTACGGTGGCTGAAAATTGAAGATGTCATAATATCATAATATCTTCAAGAATATCCATTTGCTATAGAAATGACCAGCAGTGTGATAAACATATCTTGACTTATTCCAAGTCATGCATCACAATGTATGACAATTGAATAGACTCTCTTACTTTTTAGACCCAACATACATTAGTCTGTTTCTCCAAAATGGAACAGTCAACAAGGACAGACTTTTGGCATTAGGGGGCTCTGCTGGCCATGTCGGCAGAATTAGAGAAATTGGTCTCAACAGAGGCTCAGAGGTGTGACCCTAACTTCTTCGGCTCTGACATTGTCTCTTTCTTTGTGGGAAACATAAATCAATACAAGGTTATTCTGCCTGAATGCTATTATCCTGCAGGGAACATTGCTAATGAACACTTCAAGGTTCATAATGAAACCGTAGACCCCAAGGAATAGGATGTTTCAATGACAGAAATTATGTCAATAACGGTTTCCCTCTCAGTTTCAAATTCCAATGGCACCTTTCCACGATTTTGGACAGAAGTGGTTCACAAGTGCCTCCATAAATCCATCATGAGATTATCAGAAATGATGAAGAATCATTTCTCCTTTCCGTAGACAGATTCCGTGTTAACATACAGATATACTTAACCATTCTCTCCCTGATGTGTCTGGCGACCAAATCAAAACTTTAACAATCAACAATTCTAGCTGAGATGCTGTATTGTGAAACACTTGATGTATTTTTACCTCACTTGTTATTTGGATGTGTTTGTCCTGTTTCAATCAGAGCCCAGCGCCTCCAGAGGGTCTGACATCAGTGAATGGTACTACTGTCACCACGAAGATCTGTGATGCTGATGCACCTGAGGGTAAGTCTGGCATATCTACTTTTGATGAGAGCTTGAGTGAAATTGGTCACAACCTACGCCAAAGATATTTTTGATGATTCCTTTCAAGTCACCTTAAATCAACAGAGAGATATTACGATACCGGTACCAAAATACTAAAATGTATGTAAGTAGTCCTCAAGAACATTCATAATTCATTGAGTGGATAGATACCATGGACTAATGCACATAATGTAGGAGATGTAACGGTTCCTATGCCATTCATTAGAATCGGAAATCAACGCTGAAACAATCAAGTTGGTCATGCAATGCATGTACATCACCATGTGAAAATCCTGTTAGCTTCAAGGTAATGATTGATATATTTGCATAATAATTCCAGCTGTGTTATGTTGGTGATGTAGCAGAAGTGATTCCCCAGGTCCGCTGGAAATGTGGTTATAACACCACCAATATTAGAGGGTGCTCTACTGTACATTAATGAGTGCAAAGTGAGAAATGGGAGAATTTGAATTTGAATGAGAAATTGAATGAATGATAAGCCAAACTAACATACATTTTGGCTTTAGAGGTGATACAATTTGGGGCTTCAAGCCATTTGTTTGGGATTCCTGCAATCATGCTACATTCAACGCTACAATTGTAGTGTTGTCATTTGTTCAGTCGGTTATAGTGATCTTTTATTAGTTTGAATATATTGGTGTGTGGAAGTTGCCGATATTATGGGCTTTTCATGAATGCATATTTGATTTTTGCGGGTGGTGAACAATACTTCTCTGTATTACATATAGCCATCCAAACAGTGTTGAAACCTGTGTTGCATGTAGTGAATCTCGTCTTGAAGTTGCACTGCTGCCAATAAGGGGTATCTGTATTTTTTCATTAATATCCATTTAGCTCAGTACTGTAAACATTGTCTGTCTAAACCGGTGGACAGCATGTTGAGAGAGCCATATTGGACCAATAAAGCATAAAAGAAATCTGTCTGAAGCCGCAAAAAAAATTAAAAGCCTTATATAAGCCTTATTAATTAATCTAATATTTATTCCACACATTCAAGAATATTTATGTCATATTTTTCCTCCTAGAAAAAAACATATTAAAACAAAAAAATTAAATTTTTCCCCCTATCTTTTCCCCTTTTCATACATTTGTGAAAGTGCTCCAGAGAGCCACTAGGGCGCCTTTTGCCGACCCTTAGTCTAAACGAATAAGGTACAAAGATACAAATAAGGTAAAAAGATACAACATCTGGAAAAAATAGCATTGTCCTCATGGGTACATTCATTGTTAATCATTTTTTAAGATGTCTTTAAATATATGAGTAAATGATTGTGGATCACGGGCCATCATGGATTACATTGTAGTTTTGTAGATTTATAACTGACTGGTCAACTTGAGTGGTAGCACATTTGCTGTTCCTACAGTTAGATGTAATGAAAACACATAATGACCTGATTGGAGTAAAATCTATCGGTATTCAGTGATAACAGTAGGTACAATGAATTTCACTCTAATCTGGAAACCACCCACGAAGGGCAGGCCCTAACTTTAGTCAAAGTTCTTTTCCAGTTGTAATTAGTCTCCACTTCCCTTAAACACTAAATTCCCTTTGAGAGGTACAAGTGTGTTAAAAATTTTACCTCATTGCAAGAAGGTTGACAGTGTTTGGTTCCACCTGGGGATTTTCTGCGCGTCCTTTCCGTATTGTTTTTTTTTTGTTCACGACCACTTTTTTGTCCCACCCTCAGAGACATCCAAGTTAGATTAACTTGAAACTCGAAAATTAACTGTTCATGTCAGCATGAATTTGTCACTGTCACAAATCATATACACTTTCATTTTATTTTAAAACTCATGTCATGATGCTATCATTGCCCTGGTATTTTATCACCCTTTGTTAATGCAGAGCTGTAGTAGGTAGAGGTATGATCATGTCGGCATGGTAAGAGGTATGTCATAGGTTACAGTATATGAGTTGTTTAAGCTAAATCAAGGCAAGAAGTATCAACTGGGGAGCAGCCTTGTGGCTTCATGCCAAGAACCACTACTGACACCATCTTTACTTTGAGCATGCAAATGGGGAAACACAGAGAAAGTGTACGATATGATTCAAAGAGAAGGAAGTGTGGTACTGCTTGAGGGAGTTGGGAGTGGCAGACAAGTATGTGAGAGTGAAATAAGTGTGACAGAAGTTCGAGGTCGGAGTGACAGTTAGGTGTAAAAGCGGGGCTACACCAGGCATTGGCTCTCAGTAAAGTACAGATGATGTGAGATAAGAGTCTCTATGGACCATGATGTTTGCAGACGACATCATTGTCGTCAGTGAGACGAGGAGGCAGGCCGGTGAAAGTGAACCCGTGGAGGTGCAGGAAAACACAGGTGTGTTGAGGAATGAAAGTCAGCAGAGCCGAGACACAGTACTATTTAGGATAGAGGGTAAAGCAGGTGTGTAGAAGAACATCAGTAAAAATAGTAGGATGGGATGACTTGGAGGACTTTGTGATAGAAGCAGCCAGGCTGAGAGGGAAGGTGTTCAAGAAGGTAGTGAGACCTGTGGCTGAAATGGAGGTGGCAGAGATGAGGATGTTGAGCTTTTCTCTGAGAATTGGACGGAGGAACAGCTATGATCACATAGTTCGGAGACCAGAGGCAATATCAAGATTGTTTGGTCATATGTGGAGTATCTCAAACATCCTTCTCCAACACTATTTGCCAAATATATTGAAAATCTGTCTTATGTATTTGACAAATGATGTTGAAGCTACCAGGTAAGGGAAAAGATGGAGACTATGGAGAAGGTTTGTGGACGAAGTGAAAAAGACATAGGATAACTGATGTAGCTGTTGATGATGAAGCAGGTGGTCTGCTGTGTTGAAACATGAAGAAGATTTCACCGATTTTTATGCCATAATTATGCCATATTACAAAGGAGTGAGACTAATGATATTTCAATACAAATTTTGACAGGCTTGCGGACAATTTATCTCAACATGTAATGTATACATGCATTCTCTGTGCACGCATCTGCAGCATATTTATCTGTGTTATGTAGCACTATGTCAGCTTTTGGTGTCAAATGGTAACTGGCTTGGAACCCCTGCTATTGCACCCAAGCGTCTTGCACCTTTTATACCAGGGGTCGGCAACCCAAAATGTTGAAAGAGCCATATTGGACCAACAAAGCATGAAACAAATCTGTCTGGAGCAGCAAAAAAATCTAAAGCCATATATAAGCCTTATTAATAAATTTGATATTTACTCTACACATTTTTACTGCATTGGAAAACGTCAAGAATTTTTGTGTAATATTTTTGCTTCCACAAGAAACACAGTTAAAAAAAAACTTATATTTTCCCCCCATCATTCTCCATTTTCATTTATTTTTGAAAGTGGTCTAGGGAGCCACTAGCCACGCATGCGGCTCTAGAGCGGCGGGTTGCCGACCCCTGTTCTATACCCTCTGGCAGTGACTCCAAGCGCCAGAGGAAGACGTTTATGTCAGTGGAGAAGGTGAAGCCTCTAGAAAAGGTTTATGGGAGTGTTTAAGAGTATGGAAAAGATTTGTAAGAGTGTATGGGGGCTTAGGAAGACTTGTATATGTAAAAGAACATTAAAATAGAGAACTGTACCCTGATGGTTCACTTCAACCAACTATGTATCTTCTTAGCAGATTTTCACTTATCATTGGTGGCTCTGGAGTGTAACGCTCTTGATAGGTGGGAGATTACTGTAGTGTCAAATAGATATACTGTAGTTTAAGTGGATTCAAGGGAATAGAGAGAGAACTCTGAATTTTGTGAAAGGAGAAATGCTTTCACGTAAGCATTTGCTGTTTGAATGAACAGGAGAAAAATAAGATTCCACACATCACTTGCTTAGTGAACCAGTAGCCATGAAGAAGGTAAGGCTTCATTTTATGAACTACTGTTTAATGGAGCATTACCTCTCGGGGGGAACCAAGTCTCTCCCACCACTTTATTCTTAAGGTGTACTGCCACAGAAATCTTGTGATATCATTGATACCAGCCCCCCACTAATCTGTCTCAGTAATGATACTGGAACGCATACACTCAAATTATGTTCAAAGTGGAACAAAATGCTTTTGTTAGTTAAACAGATTTAATTTCGTGGGATCTAGTGCATGAGTGTCAAAGTTTGATTCTTAAAACAGGTTCTGGCAGGAACTGTCTCAACATACACAGGGCATTGATGTGATCTTTAGTCACTGTACACAGGAGCGGTGGAGAAGCTTAAACGTGTAGTCATTGACTTATCAGCCTGTCAGTTACTGGGATGCCATTACATAAATTACATGTCCACTCAGCCCAGACACAACTGAAGCCCCTAAAGACCTCCAAACCAAAGCTGGTGTCAGATTACTGTGATCAAGGTCTGTTGCTACCAACATTTTCCTATGGTGGTTTGGCTCTCATCTCAATTTTAGGTTGCAGGGGCCATCCCTACCACTTCCAGAATTGTATAAGTATGCGTAATTACCAACTCAGACCCACATGTCAGATAGACAAATGACAGGTGGTGAAAGGGCATATTGTAATTGTCGCAGTATTTTACCTTTTGTTTGTCAAATATCAGCCTTAGTAGTGCTCCACTTGTTTTCGAGTCAGATCATGACCCAAGAGGCAGTAAGAAGAAGTCTTAATCCCCCCTCTGAAACAGCAGAGCCATGTGCATGACAAAAAGAAGCAGCTTCTTTTCATTGATCATTAAGCACTGAAGAGGGACCATATGTTGAATTAAGTAGATGTCATGTTTTTGTAAAAGACCAAGCTGCAGAGGCTGTGTCTCATTGTCTTAAATGTCTGATGGATGCGCTGACAATTCACAAGCACATTCCTATGCAAATAATCTTGAATCATCTGTAGTTTTAGGTACGTCCAAATAGAAGTTTCTCAATTAATAATGTCTGCCTTAGTCTGCCAGCAATTTTACTACCCCATTGGATTTTGTTGTAAGGGGTTATGCCCAAATGTAGTCTTGTACAGAAAAGGGTGAATCTTGCATAAGCACCATTGAAATTAGTCCTCAATTCTTTTTTTGTCATACCGGTATTTGTCTGAGTTGTTCATGTCCATCTGTGCCATGACCTAAGTTTCCTTATTGACATCAATGATAAGATTTTTAACAGTTCAGTGCCAGTCTTATTTATTCAGTCTCTTAAATTCATTTTAAAAAAACGACTGCACAGCTCAATTCTTCGCTGGATTGATTGTTCCCAGTATTGCTTATTGTAGTGCTTAGAGCAGCTGTTATTTTAGAGCCTCCATCATTACATCTGCGGCAGCAATAGCCTCTAAGACATGCCGATAATCGGTAGCGGTCGTGACAGACAAGAAAGTAGTTAAAGTATTATCAATCAGCATTTCTCCAATATTCCTTTTAAACCAAATGCATTCTTATTGATCACACCTTTGCTGTGGTTGTCTTGCAAATTGTGTGTCTGAGAGAACACATTTTATGAAATGATATAACGAAATGTATGATTAATTTTACTCTGCCTTATCTGGGGAGCTTTAGTGTCAAAGATTTCAGGTGTCCATGCGATTTTAACAAGAAAATGTCCCTACCTCAGCAAATTAATTACGATTTCCGCTACTTGCATGGGGATCTCGATCAATTTGTCATAATGGAACATGTCAGTCAAAAGGGTTTTTTCCTCTCTCTTTTTTGCCCAAGAGCCCATGCAAGAAAACAAACACTCATCCCATCTCAAAACTAAAGGAATCACAAATCTTTTGTTAAGTACAGACCCTATTTGCAAAACAAATTCTACTAGTAGTAGCTCCATAACAGCTTTCTGTTGCTTACATTATACTATATTTGTGAACAAATTTCTGTACTGGTTGGTACATTGAAGACCAAGCAGCAGTTGCCATGGAAATATGTTCTTTATGCATTGAGATTTGCATGGTGTCTGAATGTAGATGCGAAACTTGCATGCAATGCATCATGTTCCACAGGGGAAGTAGTTACTCAGGTATCATGTGTCAAGGTGAAATTTCCTGTGCTCAGCTACTGTCCTATACTCTTATGAGGAGAAGATAACAATTTGAAGGTGAATTGGGTCAGCAGTGCACATAATAATATGTTTAGGCAGACCACCGCTGCGAACCATCTGTAGGTCTCATTCAGAGCCTTGTGTTTGTGCCAAGCAGCTGGAGAGCTACAGATGGCAGGGGTACCGCAGGAGAAGAGAGGAGAAGTGGGGATAAACATCGACTCTTTCTGTTATTTGTTGACCCTTGCGAAGTAAAAGATGATTGTCGATACAGTATCAGAACATCCTCAGGTCTGCTCTATCTGGGCCTTGCCACAGAAAGAACGGCACAATGATGTGCTTTTCATCCTCGCAACTGTGATGTTTTGAAAATGTGGGTTTTAATGAATACATTCTGAACGTTGTGTTTTTATCTGTGGACCTTATTGTCAAAGCCTGGTATGAGTCAGTGTGAGGGGCTATGTAACCAACAGTGTGATGGGAGCAACTCAGCAGGGTTCACCATAATGCTCCAGATGGCTCGGTAACATGGCCAAAAACTCTACTTTGTCTTCACTTGTTATCAGTCTCTCATGGAGGCCGTTTATTGTCACTAAGGAGTGTTACAGGAAAGATCCAGAAATTTCATTATGCTCTTGCATAATCTATTAATATATTAACCACCCCTAAATCTCTGTCAGTATTTGTCGATTTCTTGCTGAGACATCTTAGCACAGATCCTGACACAGCACACACGTGAAAAACTGTTCTGACGTCAAGAGCATTTACAGTCAGGAACTTAGAAGTCGAATGACTCAGCTTAACAAATATCATAAATCATCCGAACATTCAGATCAATAGCAGCTGCAGCTTTCCGAACTGATGGCATTAGCCGTGAAGGACAGTTTCCCTCATGAATGGCATCATGTTAGAATATCCTCTCTCTGCAGTAATGTGATATACAGTGTATAGGTTACCGAAAACCATTTGTGTGAATTTTTTCTTTTTCTTTTTTAAATTTTTAACACGCTTTTCATGTTGTCAGAGCAAAATTTGAATCTTTGCCTTCATTGTCCATACTCCTCCAAATGATTTGAAATGTATGACGCGGCAGGAGAGACATTTTTGTTTATCCCCACCTTTATTTAGAACAGCACTCTCAAGTGACAGTGTTGTGCTCTGAGGGTGTGGTACAGCATGCATTGATGGCGTAAGATAACCTTTAAGATATAATGATTCTCACAAATTTAGAGAGCAACCCTATTCAATTTCTGAAACAGGCCAATATGATTTTGGCTCTGCAATACACCCTAGCCCTAAATCGACACCACATATTTTTGGGCCGGTTGAAGTTTAAATCTTATCCGAAATTGTCCACTCCAACTTATTTGATGCATATTATTCTATTAATACCCTTCATGTCCGAAGACAAAGTGTGATATTTTGATGTTTTCAAAATATTTTGTTATATCCTTTGTGTATGCATCAAAGTGTACACATATAATATCAGGACCAAAGCTGAGTTGGTTGGCCACTGGATGGCCAGTGACAAAACTTAAACTCAAAATTAAACTTCCATTAATTTCCATGACGGCCTCCCATTGCTGTAGGACTATTTTCAAAACATTGGAACCTGATCCAAAAGAAATGGATTCTTATTTTTTTGTCGCTATTTTTTGTAAAGGACAGTAATCATTGTCCAATCAGTTGTCCTGTTATGGACCAGGTTACTTTTTTGTCTCCAAATCTGTTAAATTCTCATATGTCATATTATCAAATAAGAAAATGTTTCAAGTTATTTCAACAAAATCATCTGTCCACACTGAATTTTTATCTCCACACATTTTCTTATAGATGTCTTGCTATCAAAGTGCAAATATTAAAGGTGTTTTATTGGCTGTGATATTAATTTATTCAATCCGCATGTAAACTGCAAATGAATCAAAGGAAGAAGCTGCTGCCCCTTTTTTTCTCCGTTACAGTTGTTTTTTTTTGCTGTTGAATTATTCCACGGTGGAAGAGCATAGATGGAGCAACACAGGTCGTCTGGAATGTTCTCATTTCTGGTTTATTTATAGAAGTGAGTACATTCAGCTGCAGGCTACGCAAACATGAGCAGGACATTATAAAGTGTAGAGACAAACTGAGCTACCTTACCTGTGGCTTTTTGTGAATTTTCTTTTTTTTGTTGCTAAATTTACCAGTAAACCTT